>PVIJ01004302.1:0-120005 GCA_004024925.1 Scalopus aquaticus
ATGGTTTCACTTATAACAGGACTATAGGGAGGCCGGGTGGGAGAGAGACACTCAGTGGTGGGGGGTGGGGGGTGGAGGGGAGGATAAGGGCACAAAATGGAAGAGAGGAGAATACAGGGGACCATGGAGATGGATCACGGGTGAATTGGTGGTGGGCTACCCAAGGGGAATACAAAATGTAAAAGACATAAATAACAATAAAAAAAAAGTTCGCAGTTTATCTGTCTACTTTCTTTGAAAAATTATTGAGAACTGTCTGATGACACTTTCCTTTTTTTCAGCCTTACAAAGAGTCATTCAGCAATACTGAACAAAAGAGAATCATTGCAGATTTGATTCAGAAGTTCAGAAGAACAGATTCAAAGTTAAGATTAGAAGCAGGAAGTCCAGGTGGAGGTTATTAATAGACTAAGTAGAAGGTATGGAGTGATGGAGACAGGACTGCAGAGTAGATATGAGAAAGATAGGAAAGATGCTACAAAATTAGGCTTACTGATTGAATATGTAATTAAAGAAGACAGTGTCTGAAGGAAGAGGAGGCTTGGGAAAAAAACTGAGATTTCATTCTTAAAACGAGTTGAGTTTTTGGTCCATATGGTTGAATCAGATAAAAAGGTTTTATTAACATTTTGGTACAGCCAGTGAGGTCTCCACTGTCATGAACTTCGGAGAAATCTGTGGAGGTACAGACTAAGACATCAAATCTGCAGGTGGTAAGGACAATGATCGCAGAGGAGATAACACAAGGGGAGCTCATGATGTGAACTCGTCCTAGCTCAAATCGCTCCGCAAAATGATATAAGGGGGAAGGGAGGACAAAATTCCTGTGTGTGAAAATATGCATGAGACAATATATTAATATTCAGAGTTAGTCTCCCCCTTCTGCCTTCTCCCTTGTGGTACAGGGGTCGAAAGCCTAGAAATGACATCTCTCCAATTCCCTTGACGGTAATGCTGCCATTTAGATTCTGTAAATAGAAGGTGCTTACATGAGAATTAGGAGAAGAGGAGGGGAAGATGCGGCTTCCTAAGGGCATGTGCTTGAGCAGACTTGTAAATGTACCAGAGGTCACTGTCCTGAAGTCAAACATAGAGCTTCTGGCAGCAGAGTTTAGGGTTAGGGTTAGGGTTTACCCATTGTATTTTACTACTTTTGTCAAGCTAGCAGCAGCTTCCTTAAACTTTGCTCCTAAAGTGAAAGCTCCTATTAATTCCTTATTAATGCTCTTCTTATCAGTACGTTTACAATAAGATATGTCTCCAACCTTTACAAATATGAAAGTTTTATGCCATAGAGGTATAGATATTGCAGGTGAGCAACATGTAATAGAGGCAAGGTGTGTAGACATTTATTTTATAGGGAAAAAAATTCCCTTATGAAAAGGAGAGGCAACATATTAGATGGCAGCTGAAGGGGGAATGAGACAAAATAATTTGAGTATAAGTGAATGTGTGAATGTGTGTGTGTATAAATTTATATGCTGAGCATATTTATAAGCTAAATCAAGAAGCAGTAGAAAGGAAGAGATGAAGATATAAGAAATACTAACCATGACTCATGAAGTCAGATCCTGGACTAGATGAAGGGTTCAGGGCTATAGGTGGACAGCTTGGCCATAAACAGAAAGCAAAGTATTCTATTCTTCTGGGACCATGGCAAGTAAGACACTGAATTGAGAAGTTGAAGAGACACCACTTGTCTCAATGAAATGGGTCCTAAGTGCAGAGGACATCCGGGTTTGGCCACCCAGTGGTTTGATTTTGGGAATCAAACCCTGATTCTCTTGGAGAAATACCCCTTTTCATTCTCAGCACTCTGAGTCAGGAATGGAACGCATGACCCAGGACTAACCCAACAGACCATCATGTTTTACTAGTGACTGGTGTAGGCATGTGTTGTTACTGGTTAAAAAGATGTGATGGGACATTCACTGAGGTTTCTGTTTAAGAGGCAGATAAGCTCCCCCACAGAGCTTCAGAGAGGTTATGAGTTTTCTTATTTCCATGGTAGCATGAGCCTTCAGAGAACAGACTTAAACCACAAGTAACAGACCTGAGGGAAAAGACTGAGAAAACCAGGTCTGGTGATCTAGATCAAGCCCCTGCTCTGAGCTTCATTTGATGTCAGACCTTTTCTTGGGCTTTTCATTTAGTTTAACTAACAAATTCACTTTTGTTAAGCCAGCTTGGGATGGGTTTTCTCTCATTTGCTGAAAGAACCTTAAACCAGATAGTGAGGTTTTCTGCTGAAAGTGAGTGAAGGCTGACTATTCAGGGCAGCCTTATTTTTAGAACAGACATATTTTTAAATAATAAAAAGCAGACTGATAGCATAAACAGCGAAGGGAAGGATCTTAACCAATAATCACCCAGTTAGGCCATAAAACACAGTTCAGTTTGGCTGAACTCAACCATGCTAATGTCAAACCCGAGTCAATAACTTGGTTTTTTAATGTTCTCTGTGGCAACTAAAGAAACTGATTTTTTTCATCACTTGCAATTGCCTTTGTAAAGTATGGACCGCCTTTGGCTGGGCTCATATGACACCTAACATCTGGATAAAAATTGAAAAATGTGATGTCAACCATGTGTTTTGTCAAACACAATTACAAACCCCTGGGTAGTTAGAAAATATCTAATAATTGTTTCAGATTTCATCTGAATCATGTATACACAGCATTTGTGACTACAAACTTTCACAGCGTTGAGGAACATAATCTCTGCACCCACCATTCCTCTGTTTTACAAGTCAGCCCCCAGCCCAAATGTGATGTCAGCTTTTCCTCCACTTAATATTTCCCCTGTGTAGTGTTTCCCCAATGCAAATGCATCAAAATTTCAGCTCTGTGAGCAACTGTTCATGTTGGAGTCATATGTCTTATATTTCAACTCTGTGTTGAATAAATGGCAGTAGAATATAGGATATTTGAGCTAGAAGATGAATGTCGATTTAGAAGGGCAAAACCAAATCTTTTGCTTTACCAGTATGCAATTGATGTTCAGGATGGTGAAATTACTTGTGCAGGCCCACTGCTGGCAAGTGGCTAAGTGACAAACTCATGACCTTGACTGCTGCCTCTACTTGCCACAACCTGGTAATTTTGGTTACATTTCTATTTTGCAGTAAGGAGTGTTTTGTGGCTATGAATCTATTTAGAGCTATCTCAAACAGTGTCAGTCAGACCTAAAATTCTTCCTTCTAACACCTAAACAAAGTTCAGTCTTTAGAAATCTGAAAAGTTCTATACATCATTAAATATCTAAGTACAAGAACTATATTCCCTGTCTGCACAGCTCCTGGGATTTATTGTTCAAGTATTTAATGCTAACTCATGTGGCCACTACATTTAAAGGGACTTTTACATGAATTGTCTCATATATATGATTCTCATTTTATGTTTCTGTAACAATTTTATGTATTTGCTATTACCTTGTGGAATGGAATAGAATATAACAATCAAATACATTCATGCAATATGATCTCATTTGCAATGGTAGGGCAGACTTATTTTTATTTTATATAAATATATAAAAGAGGGGAGCTTAAAACCCTGTATTCTGACTGCCAGTTGACTGCTTTTACTTTACAGAACATGGCTTAAGAGTACAAGACCATTACTTAGGAAGACTGTGACTCTGACTTCTTATACATTAACTCATTCAATTATAATTGTGATATAGCCAAATACTAGACAATGAAACTTCACGATGTTCAATTATCATCATACTCAAGTGGAATGTTAAAGATTCACATAAACAAGTTTCTTAGTTAAGAATTGTACAGACAAGTTAAATAATGTATTATTTGGAATAAATTTCAGGGAAAAAAGATTTTATAATACTGTTTTATAGGTTGAGTCAACATTATGAGCCAAAAAGAAAACCTACAAAGAGGAGTTTGGCTCAAAAATGAAAGAAATTAACCAAAATTTGGAAATTTGAGCAATCATGTATTTTGCACATTTTCTCTCTTGCTTGTTTGTTGTTTTGTTGGGTTTTTTTTTTTTTGGTTTTTTTTTTTTTTTTTTTGTATTTTGAAAAACAGGGATCATGTTGATCTGGTCCTTGATCTTTTTTTTAACTTTAAAGTCATGATATCTTTCCATGTCAATAAACATTTTGTTGTTAATTGTGTACCCCCATTTTTTTTAATTGAAGTAATATTGGTTTACAACATTGTTTATATTTTTAAAGTTTAGGATCTCTCCCTTTAGGTGTTGTTACTACAACACTCCCACCACCAAAGCATTCATTATCCTCCACCACAGTTCATTGTGCTCCTCCCCCTCTTGTAGCCTCGGTTCTACAGTAAAGATTCTAGGGTTTGTTATTATTTGAATTTATCTGACTCTTTAGTTTCTCTATATTCCACATATAAGTGACACCATCTGGTATTTGTCTACTTCTGATCTAGTTTGCTTAACATAACCTCCTCCAGCTCTATCCATGTTGTCAAAAATGACAAGAATTTGTCTATTAATTGTTGAGTAATATTCCATTGAATATACATACCACACCTTCCTGATCCACTAATCTGTATTTGGGCACTTAGGTTGTTTCCATAGCTTGGTTATTATAAATAGTGCTGCAATGGACATAAGAGTGCATGCTTTCCTTCTAATTGGTGTTTTTGTATTCTTTAGAGTCTTAGGAGTGGAATTGGTGGGTTCCATGGTAGATACATTTTTAATATTTTGAGAAACCTCCGTCTTGTTTTTCATAGGGAATGAACCAGTCTATATTCCCACCAGCATTGTAAGAGGATTTTCTTTCTCCACATCCTCACCAGCACTTGCTATCTCTGGTCCTTTTGATGTGGACCATTCTTACAGGTGTCAGGTGCTATCTCATTGTGGTTTTGATTTGCATTTCACTGATGACAAGTGATGATAAGCATTATTTCATGTGTCATTGGTCATTTGTATGTCTTCTTTGGAGAAGTGCTTAACTATTCTGCCCATTAAAAAAAAAAAATCCTAATTTATTTTTTCACAGTATGGGATTTCTCCCCTCTGGTGCATCACCACAGTTTTCCCACCACCAAAGTGCCCACAGTCCTCCACCACACTCCACCCTCCTCTCCTCCATTGTTCTCTATTTTATGTCTCTCCCTCCCCCTCCCCTTCTTTATGCATTTTGTGATTGGGTTGTTTTCTTTTTATCGAGTTATATAAGTTTTTTGTGGATCTTTGGTATCATTCCCCTGTCATACATATGGGGTACAAATATTTTCTCCCACTCAGTAGGATGTAGTTTTGTCTTAATAATGATTTCTTTTGCCATGCAGCAGCTTTTCAGTTTGATGTAATCCCAATTGTTTCTGCTCTCTTTTGTTTCCATTGCTGCTTGAGAAAAATCCATAAAGGTATCTCTCAAGCCTATGTTGTGGAGTGTTTTGCCTGTTTTCTTCTATGTATTTTATGGTTTCAGGTCTTACATCCAAGTCTTTTATCTATTTTGAGTTGATTTTTGTATATGGTGTGAGACAATGATCTAGTTTTATTCATGTGGCTGTCCAGTTTTCCCAGGACCATTTCCTTTCTCCAAAGGCCATTTTACCCAAAACAATATAAAGATTCAATGCAATCCCATCAAAGTTTTAATGTCATTATTCAAAGAAATAGAAAAAACATTAGTGAAATTCATATAAAACCAAAGGGACCCCAAATAGTCAAAGCAATCCTGACAAAAAAGAGGAAGAATTGGGGCTTCACACTTCCAGATTTCAAACTATACTACAAGCTGATAATTAATAATCAAAACAGTATGGTACTGGAACAAAAACAGACAAATAGATCAATGGAATAGAATTATCAGCACTGAGATAAATCCACACTCACATGGACAGTTAATCTTTGACAAAGGAGTTAAGAATGTATTTTACCTTTTTAAGTCAGGGAAGATAAAAGGCAATGTTAAGAATTTAGAAGAGTATGATCTTTGAAAATAGTAGTGCTACTATATCTCACAGCTTTTTTTTTAACTGCAAGGAATAATATTCACAGTAACACTCAAGAAACCAACCAATTAACCAACAAGTATTCACCAAGCAGAGTAAATGCAGGACACACATTAGGATAAGATTCTGACTTTGAAGAAGTTACAGTATGGTCAAGACAGTTAAGTTATAAAAAAAATATATATATATAGTGGAAAACATTGAATGTCATCTATTTAAGTAATAAATTCTCTCTCATCCTCTGGCCTACCACTCAAGAGTCTGGAAGGAATTTTGCCTGAAGCTTCTTGGGGTTAGGCCCACCTTGTTTAAAGGAACATACATTATTTTGATACTGTTATTTGAACCTGAAGTCAGTAAATGGATGATAAAATGACTTTTCATTCCAAGGACTTGGACTTTACAAGATACATATACATATACTATATATACACACATACATACATACACACATATATACATACACATATACATATATACACATACATATATACACATATACATATATATGTATATGAACATACCTAGATAAACAGTGACACATTGAAATTTAGTTTAAATTTCAAACTTAATTCCAAGAGCATTCAATCTGAAAGTTGAGAGAACTTGCTAACAGACCAACTTCTTCAGCTTCTCCACTTACTTGAGTCATAAGAAGCTAAAGTCAGTCTCTCTGGGCCTAATTTCAGAAAGGGATACAGATATAGTAAATTTACTTTAAGTTCTGAGTGGTAGAAAAGTAAATTACTTTTAAAAGATAGACTTTATTTCATTTATTCATATCAGAATTCTGGAGGTTGTCAATCTAGAGCTGGAATCAGGGTCCCAGGACTCTTCTACATATGCTTCCTACATGCTCTTTTCAGCATGAGATTTCTACCTTCAGGTCAGTATGTTCAGTCAAGTTCCAGTCATCACATCTGCATTCCAGCCAAATGGAGAAGGCCATACCAGCTTTCTCTCAGACACTTTCTGTGAGTTATACACACTTCCATTTTTGCCAGTAAGAAGCTAGTCACATTCATACCTACCTCAAGAAAAACGGAGCATCAATTTTAATTTTGTACTGTTATGGATTTAGGTACACATCACAGATTTCATCACAAAGGTAAAAAGAGGGACTAAGATCTGAAGATAAATGCCAGTCTATGACTCTCCTACCAATATCACTGGATTGCTAAAATGTTACTTGAGCTACTATACATAAAAGTGTATACCTTTTGCATAACAGTAAATCAGCTTTCTAGTACTATCAATGAATCTGACTTCAGTACAAAGAGAAAGATGTCTCTTTACATAGTGTTATTCCTGGGTGTTTCAGAGGAAACAAAGTACAGATATGAACCCCTGAGAAAGCTTCCGCAGACCTCCCAGGACAGAGAACCCCTGTAACTGACCACGTGCCACACTTCCACCTGCTGTTCCCTACCAATGACTGATGGAGCAGGTTTGCCAAGACAGTTCATTCCTGAGAGACTCTGAACTCCTTTGACAGGTGACTTTGGCTCGAAGACTCTGGATGGTTTTGCTGAAACTTCCTTACACTGCACAGCAATCTGGGTGCTCCACCCAACCTTCCCTCCTTCACTCAGGGCCAGAGGTTTGCCATGGTTCCCCAGCTTTCTCTAACCCCCTCCTTAACTTCCTTCACACAGACCCTTCCCTCAATAAAAACTTGCTATATTTAATCCTGTCTTGACAATCTACATCTTGAAGCACTCAGACTGACAAGACATAATATTTTGTAAAGATATACAATTCATGAATTTATTGATTAGAAAGAGAGTAACAAAATCAAACTTTTGTTAAGTAAGCATAGCTTCAGGATCAAGTTTATGTACACATTAATCTCCAAAAACTCAAGTCCTCTTTGTGGATTATTTTTAGTTATAGCAGCAACTATATACTTTCTCGTGGATTATTTCAATTATGACAGCAACTATGTTTTGTAACATTATTTCCTTTTAGATACAATGGCAACACTTTACTAGGTTTGTAAGTATAGATTTATAACACACATACACTTTTAAATTCTCTATACTAAAGGCACATTCTATTTCAACTATTCGTTCTTTCATTTGAACATCAAATTGTGTGAACCTACTATGTGCTAGGTACAAAGTTAAACCCCAGAGAGACCAAGTCCTCTTCTCCATAGCCCTTCTCCGTCACTGGGAATCTTGGCTAAGGGGAGACCGCAGCCTGACCCTGCAGAGCCTCACTTGCCAACAGATGGCAGTTGTGCTTCCCGAGTTGTTCACAGATGGACGACTGGCTATGCCGGCAGCCACTCAGACAACCATGGGCAACAGCTGCAAAAATGAGAAAATGCATGCCTGCTCTTTCTTCTTCAAACAGTTGAAAAGAGCCCAAGTGGAGAGAGGATTTGAGAGAGCCAAGGGTCAGGGAGGAAATAAGAAACCAGCAGTCAGAGCGAGGCTGGCAGAGAAAACAATGTGTCCGTCGGTATCTGACGCAGAAGGAAGTTTGGGGCATCATTATACATTCACAATGACAGAGGAAAGTCCTAAAAAAAAAAAAAAAAAAAAAAAAAAAAAAAAAAAAAAAAAAAAAAAAAAAAAAAAAAAAAAAAAAAAAAAAAAAAAAGGTCCTGGAAGAAAAACTTGGAAGGAATGAAGGCTTGTTGTAAGGAATGAAGGCTTGTTGCTGTTTTACATTTCCCAAGAAGCATACTAGCAATGTTTGGGGTTTTGTCCCGCACTTTTTTACCAGCCCTTACAAAGGCAACAAGAAGAGCTGCTAGATTCCTCAGAGCTCATCAATTTAAAGTTTCTTTTGTAAAAAATTAGAGACATTTAAAAGTTAACCGAATTGAACTAGTTTCAATTATTTTTGAATAAACTATATTTTATATTGAATATATCAAACAGGATAATTTTATGAGCACAAGTTTTTGAACACATTACATATTTTAATGCACTCAGATTACCGAAGTGACTTCAGCTCTGTAAAACTCTCCTGAAAAAGAAGTACTTCCTATGCTTCAAATTTTGCCAAGATCTCTTTTCTTTCCCAGCTTAATTATTTTTACAGAAATCCTATCATTTTATACAGAATCACTTATGGAAAAATCAAGCAGTTGTGAATGGCAGGGATCCAAAAAGCAGGTAAGACTCAACAAGAGAAGGCAGAACCCCAACAAGAAGAAGCCCTGAGGTGCTTTGAGAGAGACTGTCATAGGGTTCTTGGGGCCACACATCTCCCACAGTTCCATGACAGAGCTAAAGCCAAATCCTTTTGAATAAGGTGGATAGAGGGTAGATGATGGCTTGGATAAGCAAAAGGGAAGGAATAGAGAAAGCTGGAGTAAGGGACAAAGTCACCTCTGAACACTTAGTATTCAAGAAAAACTGAAAGGAAGACTATGAGCCCTAGGAATCTGGTGACCTCTTTAAAGCAGTCAAGAAAATATGCAGCGGATTGCCTTTGTCTTTCAAAATAAACAGTTGGAAGAAGCAAACACCTGAACTAATGGAAACTAGTTTCTTATGACTTTCTCTTAGGAAATGAAAACAGTTCTCAAACGTTCATGGTAGATACAGATGTCTAGGAAATTAATTAATTGCAGGTTGGCCCTGAGGGTTGCTGGGACCCTCATCTGCTAGTACACCATTGATGGTGGGGCACGAAGGGGCAGGTGCGTGGACATCGAGACACTCCACTTTGACAAGTCATTTCCCTGAAAAGCAGTGGCATTCCCACAGGCTAGAGCTCATGTGGCCCTGGCCCTGGGCTTCAGTTTGGCTTTGCTTAGCATCTGCCTTGGGATTGGAAGAGAAACTATTTGAATTCTGTGGCAAACAGATTTCTGGCAACCACTGCACAGCTGGACTGGGAACCTGGGGTATGCTGAAGGTCAGAGGCTGAGTGCTCTCTTGGGGTGTGTGAAGAGACAAGGCACAGAATGGGGCACAGACGTCACCTTCTTCGTCAGGCTAGCTGCAAGTAACCTCCTCCTTTCTCAAATTCCCCTTCTAGCATTTATCTTCATCAGCTTTGTGTTCATTATTTGTGAGCTTGTCCTTTCTCTCTCAAAAGACCACATGTTTCCTGAGGCAGTGCCTACTTGCTTCCTTCTCCTGCTGGCGCACAGAGGTGCTCATTCGATGTTTTCTGAGATGAAACCATGAAGGAGAGATCAGTGGGACAAGTCATGGCAATGTCTGCACCTACTGCCTCTGCTTCCTTACCATAAACTCTCACCTCCTGGTATTCTCTCTGAAATCTCCTTGCAAAGCTTAGAAAACACTCCTCGGAAGTTAAATCAAAGCACTTTTCTTCTACCACCTTCTGCAGCACTTCAGTGTACACTGTAGGCTGTCTTCCCTTCTTTAGGGATATCACACTTCTGACTTTTGCTGCCTTCTTGAATCATTCATTCTCAGTTTTCTGTGCCTTTCCGTCCTTCATTATTAGCTAGCAGCCTTCTACAAAACACCAGCCTCAATTCATTTGACAAAATTTTATCAAGCACCTACACTGGGCTAGGAGCTCAGATCACATCCCTGAGAAAAGAGCAGGCTCATCTGATTACAGTTGCCACCTCTGTGAAAATGGGCTGGACCTGCAAATCCAAGAGGGGATCGGCTCACCTTGCACAATCAATGTGATGTTGCTAAAGAGATAGAGCCCTCGCCAAGGTGCCATGACCAGGATGGCTTGGTACTAAATCATGGACTTGCAAGTTCTCTGTTCTCCCATTGGCTGCCTTCTCCTGATGGATAGCAGATTTCACTACCCCACCCATATGCCATTCCTTTTACAAAAAGTGTCACCTTCCTTTCCCTTTTCCCACTTTTCAGGTTGAATCCCATTTGAACAAATTCCGCTGCAGTGAAAACCTCTTTAGAACAAGTAAATGATTTCCAAATCTGAAAGCATTGCTGAAATGACCCTTTCCTCTGATGACATTTCCCGACTCTCACAAAAAAAAAAAAAAAATAGCTTTGTAGTTTTGCAAACCATTTCCTCTCTAATTCATTCTCAATTCAGTTCAACAACCATTGCAGACATCTCCCATAGGAAAGTCTGTGCTCACTAACCACCAACACTGAGCCTCTGTCCCGCAGGGGCTCCTACTTCGGCAGAGGGAGCAAGATCAAGTCCAGAGAAAGAAGTCAGTTCTTCTGCTCAACATTTCTACCTGCCTCCAGAGTAGGTGGTCCCAGGGAGTAACCAAATCCTTCTTAAAAGAGTTGAAAAATGTCTCTGTCTAACTACACAATTTTCTTTAGCAGCTATGACAAGATCTCTCTCTGAGTCAGCACCCGTATGGACGGGCTCCTGTCAGCTGTCCCCTCTTACCCCAAAATCAAGCTCAGGCTTCAGTTGCCAGCTTCAAAATAGGACCATGATCCTTCCCAGCAGACCAGAGAATCAGTGGACCATGAGGACTGTGCCTACCCTTAGCTTTCCAGGCTGAACAGCACCTTGATAAATGGATGGAGAAGAGAAAGGTACAAAGATGGAACCCAGCAGCAACCAAGGGTCCATAAAGTGTGTCTCCAACTCTTTCTCAAATGGCTTGAATTTGGCAAATCCCAAAATGCTCTTTGCCAAGAACTTATTTGCCTTAATTTCTTAAACCCATGTGAATTTCAAAAGAAATTTGGTCGTATGTTTCTGATTCATTTACACTTAACTCATCACAAAGTTGTTGTGAAATAGCCATTTGATGTCCAAGAAGCCTTTAGAAGTCCTTTCCTACGCCTTTTCTCCTTTGCCAATGCTAAATACAATTCCAATCCTGAATCTCTTTAAGTTGGGTCTAAACTCAGAACTGAAAGAGAACTCATCTTGATAAAACATTCTTGTCAGCAAGTCACCATTTAAATCCACGGGAGGCTGAATTTCCCAAAGCTCCTGAAACTTCCTCCAATTTAGGGCTAGTTTTCTCCTTTCTGAACTCTTCTTAGATCAAAAGCAGAAATGCTGAGATCTAAATGGACATTGTACATGGTCCCACCTCCATCACAGCACAAACCCCAAGGGTATCTTTTGCCCCAAGGTTTACTACAGACAGTTCAGCTTCTATGCACCAGGGAAATTGGAATCACTTCCCCTCGATATTAAACTTTTAAGCCACAAGAATCTTTGATGTCTCCAAATTCACCCACCAGTATCTAACATGCAAAATAACCAACAGTCAGCTAGAGAAAGCCAGACTAAAGTAAGTCTCCACTTACCTCATACATAATGTAATCCTAATATAAGCCAAATTCAAACTGATAGAGTTTAGGAGGAAAGGATGTAGCAGAACTGTGGTCTTTGGTGTGGCAATTGTGGTGTTGGTTTTTAAGTATCAAATTCTAGAAAGGAAAACCATAGGGGTCAGGACCAGTCTTTCGTATTTGCTCAGGGCTGTTAGCAGGAGTGAGCTATGAAACTCAGGCATACCAGGGAAGGTGGCTATTGCCTGCCAGCTTGGAGAGGAAAGTGATGAGGGAGCACCCTGGGCACTTTTTGGCCAGCGCCGCCTCAGCTCCCCATCTTTCTTCCTGCTAGTGCTTCCAGCAGAACAAAGGCTCTTCAGACCCAGGGAGATCAAGACTGGGTCACTGCAAGAGGAGAAAACCCTCCCAAACAATCTCTTCCTTCACCTCTGTGCTTCCCACCCCTTCTTTTTTATTTCCTTCTTACTCTTAAATCATTTTTAAGCATTTTTAAACAATATTTGCATTTAATCATCTGAAAAAATATCCTTTATAGCAGCCTCAGAGCTCTTTCAAATACCCCTCCATGAATCCAAACATAACTTGAACCATTCCAAACAACTCCCTCTTGGCTCAGTAAAGTTACCATGTTTTTTCCCCTTATTTTAAATTGTGCAAACAATTAGACATTTTGAAAACCGGCATACATCAAGTAAAGCAAGTCAGGTTTTAATTACTTTAAAACATTTATAATCCCTGCTGTCAGAATGAGCCTTCCCCCTTTGGGCATGTAACATGTTAGCAATGTTGTGATATCTTTCTGGTTTGACCTAAATATCTATTTACGTTATTGCATCGGTACCAGGCCTGATAGGTCAAAAATTAGGCATGGGTGGTTAAAGAGTAAATACCTGCTACAAGATGCCAGAGTTAAAGAGCAATTGTAAAATTAAATGCATCTTTAGAGGTTTGTAACTAAGCTCACATTTGTATTTAAATACCAAATAATCTTCCAATTTTTATGCATAGTTTTCAGTCACTGTAACAAAAACATGATGTCGCACTCATGCTGGGCCCTGTGCTCCTTTCCTTGTTTACATTCACAGCTGTAAACACAGTCTCTTCCAGGCTGCTTGGAAGCATACGGCCATTGTGTCCTGCATTCACCATGCTGGAAACTTCGAGAATTCTTCCTGGAAGAAACTTCTAGAATTCTCCCATTCTTTAGGTCTTGATCCGTAAGTGCCTAAACTTTTCAGGGTCTAACTATACATCCACCTAGCAAAATCCCAATGTAGGCTATGGTCTTTTTATTTTAACTCCTTTCAGATTTCAAAAGTAAGTTGCAAATAGAAAATTGTGCCAAGAGATTTTATTAAAAATAATTTATATGCAAATGCCTTTGCTAAAGCCCTTCTCTGTTCCACAAGCTTCATCCCAGCTACTTAAAATCCACCCTTCTTCCCAAGCAGAGCCCCACTCTTGCCGACTTCAACAGGGAGAAGGATTTTGAAGCAGAATTTTTAGCTCTGTTAACTGAAAAAACAAAAAAAGGATTCAAAATCATTGCAATGATGTAAATAGTCTTAAGATGGACATGCAGTGAATTGATCAGAGGAAGGTTGAAAGAGGCTCTTGAAGAAGACAAAGGACAGGAGAGAAATTTAAAGGCAAAGAAAGAAAATATATTAGAATATGAGCCACAAATGGGGCCTCCTTGGTGGCACAGCTTAACCACTGCGCTGTGGAGCTGTCAGCAGCAGCAATGCGAGTTCGACACCCGACCTGAGAGATTCCCACATGGCGCAGTAGACCTCTCCTGCCTCGCCCACTGCTCCCGCTCTTGCCTCGCCTGCTGCTCCCCTCAGCAGTGTATTTCCATCGTCGATCTACCTGTGCTGCTCCCCTCTCTATCTCTGGTGAACCCTCTCCCTGCCCCCACCCCTCTGGCCTGTACCCCAGCTTGTATGCATAAATACATCTTAAAAAAAAAACAAACACAAATGACCATTAAATGTATTAATGAGAAATGGAAAACAATGTAAACCTGAAGTGAAAAGAATTTGAGTGATTGCCCTATAGAAATGTGGATTCCAGAAATAAAATTCCTCCAATGTACATTTCTGTTACTAATATCTACCTTGCATTATAGAACTAAGGCACATACATATGGAGATAGGCAGATAGGCAGTCAGGCAGGCATGTACACCCACAGCCTCTGCTGACTTAGGTTCTCCTAAATTAATCGCAGTCACTGAGTGTGCCCTGTGGGTGAAGAGTCTAGCCCTGTGTACCACCCACCCTTCAAAGTCCAGGTCAGGGCTAGTATCCCTCTCCTTGCTACCAGCAAGGCAGTAAGTCACCAATTGCCCTACAGTGAAAACCTCACTTGCTTTGCAAATGTCATCAAAAGAGGGGTTGTGGCCCTAGTCTTCCAGCAGTACCCACAGATGAGAAGACTCAGCATTCTAGAATCAACAGACCATCTCTGCACAGGCTCTTCTGAGAAGTTCTCAAGCACTGGTTCCAGATTTATATAAAACGTAAGAACTAACTCCTCTTTGTTGTTTTCCCATATTCCACCCAGGTGGCAAGCTCTGTTAGAGAACTTCATTTGCTTATTTGGCAACTGCATGGAGCCTTTCCCTCAGTCCCCTGAATGATCAATCACATCTTTAGAGATAAAGGTGGTAAATGCTCCTTCACACTGTACTTCACTGATGCTCGTTGGAATCCAGTCCCCCTTTCAGATTTGATTATAACCCTCATATTTCTAACCTTATCTTTGACAAATTATATTTCTTAAATTACTTTTTCACTTATATATATATTTGTTTCTAAAATACAAGATCTACTTTTACTCTTTATTTTGTTATTCGTCACTTTCTATTTCAATAGAGAAAAAAAGGCTTTTGAGGTGCTGAACAAATATTCAAAATTCTACAGTTCCAAAACTCATCAAAAACTTCTTTGTTCCTAGAGTAATTTTAGAGCTAAGGAAAATGCATGCATCTAATTATCATGCCAGAACAATGGAGCTGAGATGTCAAGAACACATGGAGATATAGGTCTGTCTCCTTTTGGACCCTAGAGGCCCTCGATGATTTTGCTGCTCTTTACAAATGTGAAGACCTCAAAGAAAACATCAGAAAGCACAAATGAAACTTTATTTATTGTTACCTAGAATTAAAATTAATGTTTACAATTTTTATATAAGCCAACAAAAGATCCTGAAATGTTAATATATAGTGTCTAATATATTTGAATGTTTGAGGACATTTTAAAAAATTAGCCATTCAGTATAACTTAGTAACCAGAAAATCCTGTTACCTGATGATCCCATATGAAGAAAATGGAGCCAAGTAATGTTCAAATTAACAGACAGACAAAACCTTAAGTAGGGCAGCTCAAGCCAAAATCCTGTGTTTTTCAGAGAGATTGAGTAAAAAATACTAGAAAGGAGGCAAACTCGAGAGTAAGAAAAAAGTGGAAAGGAAGCACAGTAATAAATGAAAATGGATGGAAACTGGAGGTGGGATGATTATAATCCTTCTGATGGTTTCATGAAAGTCATGAACTTTTCTCTCCTTGAAAAATGCTTGTGCACACAACACTCTGCAAACAATGTCTAGGGATTCACAGGCCCCCTGAGAGTCCCCTATGGCACTTGAGAGTAAACAATAACATAAACATTTTGATGCCCACAGTATTATGTAATCAAGATATTTGGGAAACAGGAAACTGAAAAGACAATTGCACCAGTCAAAACAAAATTACTACCAAAGATGATTTTGCTGCAGCGAAGGCAGGGGAGTCCGCCATTAAATAAAACTTGTGGGAAACCCAGGTATAACAAGCCTTAGATCTCATTTCATTTTTTTTTTTTAGAGATTTCTATTGCGGGTAAGTTCATTTTTTCAAAGTTTTTAAAAGTAAAGTGATTTTTAAAGGTGAAAATCATTTTAATTTGTTGATGCATCTAACTGAAGAATGTCATGTGGTAATAAAAGCAATTTGCATTGAAGTGCTCTCCAAGGACCTAGTTCCAAGGGCTATAATTCCTCTCATTTGGCCTCCAGCTTCGGTGACATTTCCCTGCTCAGGGTCTCCTGTGGGTTCCATCTGGATCTTTTGAGTCTCTGGATAACTTGCATTTACTTTATGTGAATCAGTTTCTTGTTCCAAATTGCTGTGTCAGAGGTGATCTAGATGTCAAGTTTACTTGGGGGACTGAGACTTTGACATCTCTGACCCTTGTGCCAGAGAGGGTTACCTTCTGAGAGAACACATTCTAGTCAGCTAGGGAAACTGTCATTATCTCCTGTCTGAGTCTCACTATCATTAAGGAATCACAAGTCAAAGTCAAACCAATAATAACTTACTCTATCACACATTTTAGACAGAAAACATAATATTATTCATAAGGACTGGTGGCACTGGACCATAGAACAATACTTAGCAAAATGGAGAATATTTTAGTAAGACACAGGAAGAGTAGTCAAAATATCAATTGCCTTTGACCAGCAATTCCATCTTTGAAAAAATTTGAAGAGCATGAGAGAGCAGAAATGATATATGCCAAGTTGTTTCCAGCAGCCTCATTTACGCTAGAGTAAACAAGAAATCGCCCAAATATTCAGCCAATAAAAGACTGGTTATCTGATTATGGATAGTTCATAGAGGACTCTGATCTACTTGATCATAACAGTTTTCCCCCTTCACTCCCCCTTCAACCCAGGCCAGTGATTGGATTGAGAAAGCTCTTTTGACTCAATTCTGTTCACTAAGGTGAAAAGTAAAGTTTTCACAGGAATTTTGGGAAAAGGTAGCTCCTTGCTAAACAAAAGAAACAGGAAGAAACCATGGATCTTCTAACTCTGGGCACCATACTGGAAATGGTCCTGTCACCTTCAGACACACCTTCGGGAGAAATCCACCCTGAGGCTAGCATCTTCAGGAAATGAGAACACGGTATCCTCAATGATACTTTGAGCTACTAAATCAACCATTATGAGTGAAATATTAACTTTCCTAGAACTTAAGCCAGTTTATATTGAGTGTTCTGTAATTTGCTGCCAGAATTGAAATTAATTTCATTTTGTGTATCTATTATAACAGTGACACTAGTGTAAACCTACAACTATTTGACAATAACTATAAACAAGAAAGTGCCAAACAAAAACAAAGTATGATGCAGAAAACAGATTGGACGTTACCAGAGCAGAAGACAATGGAAGCGGGGTGGGGGTGGGTGGAGGGAATGGGCTGGGTCAGCTGAGTCAAGGTCAACTGTAAGGAGACAGATGTAGAGTTTACAGAAGTCTAGTTATAAATCTGTATACCTGAAACTTACATAATTTTATAAGCCAATGTTATCTCAGTAAAAAATAAAAAAAGAATCCACAAAAAAGTACTAAAATGCATTTGTACTGAGATGATTTATCAATACAATAAATACTAAATACTTCTTTAAAAAGAAAGTAAATTTCCCAAAAGTATATTCAACATAATTATAACTATGTAAGTCATGAATATTTCTACAAAATTACATCATGAAAAGTATTAACAAAAATAGTTCCATCAGAATTAGACATAAATAACAAGTTATAAAATATCTTGAGGTTTGAAATTAATGTTTTAAGTGTTTCCCTCTGTAATTTTTTTTGCCTTGTTTCTTAAAATGATGTGCAACTAGCGGATAGAGATACATTCTCATTGATCCAAACTTCAAGTAAAGATGCAAGAATATTTTTAGTTTTATATAAATCCGGGTGGATTAAAGTTCTGTCCCACTTACAAACAACTTAAAAATCTCAATTTTTAAGGAAAGACGAACACAGGTTCATTTCCTGCTTAAGCTACATGCCCACTGGAGTGGTGGGCTTGCCTGTTTATCAAATTCCCTTGGGGACTTGGACTGATGGAGCAGCCACCATTCCAGTCATCGGTTGTCACCATGCCAGAGGTAGGGAAAAAAACATGCAAATTGCATACTGGATCTTAATGCTTCCACTACATTATTTCCATTCACATTTCACTAGCCAATGTAGGTCACATGGCTATGCCTTAGTTCAAAGTAAGAGGGAAAGTGCAATTCTCTCTTGCGCCCGGAAGCCCCAAATATTTGGCAAATAGCCGTAATGACAACCACAGGCCATTGGCTGCACAGAACCTTATATGTACAGGAGGCAGACTTTTTTCCTAAACCCCAGAGGTAAGGGAAAGATGAAGCCTCTATATCATAAAATTAGTATAGTGAGACACAAAACATCCCTCACATGTTCTAAATACATGCTCAACTTCACACAGCAATTGATTCTGCAGGGTTCATACGGCTTCATAAAACATATGGTTCACTTAAATTAGAAATGTAGTGGAGACTTTTATATCATTCCTAAAGAGCTGCTATGAAAGACCCTCAGAAAATAGCTTATTACATACTATCTCCATCGGAAAATCTGCACAGATCACCAAAAAATAGAAATGGATGAATCTACCTGATAGGACATACCTAACACATCTCTCCATTCCCTGTTGTCTTCCTGTCTTTGGGGAAGTTTTTAACATTTCAACTTTCTGGCCTCTGATCAAGCATAATTTCTGAATTTGAATAACTAAGACTCAGAATCGAATTATTGGAGTTCATTCCTCTTCTCATTTTCTTCTTCTCCCCTTATATGACTTCTTCTCCTTAAGTGCACCCCAGGTTCCCCAAGTCAGAGCACAGCTCCCCTCTTGTACTGCTGAACAGTGAGCCTTGGGCCATTTAACCACCATTGCATCTTGGCTGCAATCTCCAACAGCCTGTAAAACCTTCGGGCACCTCAGGCTACTAAATTCTCAATCTGAACACCAGGTATCCAGTCACAGTCACAAGAGGGACAGGTGGGGTGACTTCCCAGGGGATTCCACCTCTGAGAGCAGTGGGAACCCAGCCCAAGACCGGCAGGGAGATGGATTAGCAGCTGAGTTCAGTGGGAAAAGATTTGTTTTACTGACCCCTTTTTGGTCTATTTCTCTTCACTTTGGGACATTCCTCATCCTTTCTATGGCTACACCTTTCCATTTTAAGTGAAAATCCTCACTTAATAGTTCTCTAATAACTCCATTTAGTTTACAGTTGATATCAATGTTGTAGTGAAATGACATTGAATGAAACATTCAAGGACCTGCTGTATAATACATACACACACATACATGCACACACATAATACACATATACATACAAATACATACATATATATTCATCTTAGCCTTCCTAAAGTATATCAACAAGGAAATTGAGGTATAAGTACCAGATACCGTTACTTAAACTAGATGTAATAAAGATTTTTTTGTTGATTCATAAACCATTCAAGAATACTGCTATTTTCAGGCAAGGCTAATCCAGGGGCTCAAACAATGTCATCATTATGTGATTTCTCTTTGTTACTCTAACCTCCTTTCTCAATATCGGCTTGATTGTTGGATGGTTTTGTCTCATAAGTGCAGGATGGATGCCAAGAGCTTAAGGGTTACATCTAATTTTCCACAGGACCTGCAAAAGCCTTGAACCCCACGCTCTGTCCAAATCGGGTGCCTCTTGCAATCAAGCCATCAACAACTTGCCTGGAGGACTGGGCATAAGGATTGAATGAAGCCAGTCACCCTGGGGGTGGGAGTGGTTCATGAATTCCCAACCCAAGGTGGGGGGACAGGGACAAGTACTTCCCAGCAAAGGAAAGTCAGGACATTTTGTTGTAGAAAGAAGACTGAAAGGACAATAGGCCTGATGCAAACTCTCAGACTGCCTCGCTTAAGCTCTACTGCCCTTCGTTCTCTTTAAAATTGACCTTTCTTTCGCTTCATTCAGGGAGTTGGAGATGGACTTAGTGTTTAGTAACAGTGATGGCTTCATGTGCTGTTCCTTCTAAAACCTCATTTCTGTTTTAATGGGGACTTCCTGAAGATCCAGTAGAGCAGAAGAGTCCCAACCCCGTATCTATACATTTTGTGTTGTGTCTGAAATCAGAATCCTCAAATAACTCACTGCATGGACTTGATTTTCTTATTAATAAATAAAAGTGGGGTGGATTTTATGATAGCCAAAGGCCTACCATCTTTGGATGCTCTGGTTAAATAGTCCTATGACACTGGGATAGGGTTGCAAAATTTGTTTGCTCAATGCCTCACAACTGACAAAACAGATCAGCAACACCCTTCCGATCCCAAGTGGAAGACTCCATCTAGTACACCACAGCAGAAGAAATTAAGGCAGGGGGGATACTGAAGGATTTGGTAAAGTATTGACAGTATTGACTATGAGGAAAAGGGGACATGGAAAAAACACAGCTATCACTGAAGTTTTCAAGTCACTGAAAGAAGCATTACAATTGGCACAAGAAAGGAAATGTTGACTGTTTTCTGATCCATTTAGGGGACACCTTTGGTTTTAGATATACCTAGTTTTTGGTGATTGTGGGACAATGATATGAAATATCTAGAAAACCTCCAAAGTGTAACTTGGCAGCTAGAAGAAGGCTGGAAAAGTAGAGATGTAAATGGACCAACAAGAAAGCATGATAGAATTTACAAGGGTGGTGAGAGTCTCGGGGACATGGCAGAGGGGGAGGGTCTAAGACCGAAAAGGGTATACCTGTCAGAGAAAAAAGAGAGGGGCGTCATGAAGATACCTGGAAGAGAAGAATCCATTCTTAAGAGTGACCAAAACCAGATGCGAAGAGCGCTTCTGGGTGGGTGTTGAAATGGGGGAGTGAACACAGATGAGACAAACAGCCCTGTGTGCTTGGTAGCATGGCGAGGGGAGGGAGGACAGGGGTTGAGAGTGGGGAAGATGGAGAAATGTGAAGGGAGCTTAAAAGCACAGCTGTGAGGAATAAATTAGCAAATCAGCAACATTTGGATTTTTTAAACTTGTGCAGCAAAGCTGACCAACTGATGTTCGGTTGTGCAGAGCACCCCTCCAGAAGCAAGCTGGCAGTGAGACAGGAACAGAAACCTAGAGCAAATTTTGCAGAACAGAAACAAAGCAGACTTTCATATTTATTTTGGTCCCTCATGGCTCTCTGAGGAGACATTCAATCCCTCAAGGGCCAGGAGTTGGCATCTACTGTTCTGGTCATTCTGCACTTGCCAGGCAAGTGCTGTGGAGCCCCGAGTGTCCGCCCAAGAGTAGGGGACATCCCTTCTAAAAGAATCACTAAGGGGTAAGCAGAGACCCTCCCTCAAGGTGGAAACATTCATTTTCACAGACTTCCACAGTCTCAAGGGAAAGAGGACATAATAACAAATGGAATTATAAATTCCTACCTCATTCCAAAACAAAGCTGAGCAGGAAATACTCTTACTTCTAAACATGTGGGTCCTTGGGAAGCTAGACACTCTTCTGAAACAGTCTGCAAAAGCCCAAGCATCCGAATCATCTTTTCTCAGAGAAATGGGAGAGACAGAATGGACACAGGCGAAAGGGCGGGAGGCCATTCTGGGCTGCCCTGTTCTGTTAACACCCAGGCCTGGCTGGAGAGTGCTGGGGCTGTGCTCCCTGGGCTGCCACCTAGTGGACGTAGTTGGTAATTCCAACTACTTGGAAACTGCCAGGAAAGGAAAAACTTCCTCCTTTCCAATTTAAAAAAAGAAAAACATCAGCCAGAAAAGCCCATCCAGTTCAGAGTATCTGTAGCACAGCAGCAACCAGCCTCCTGACAGCTGCAAACACATCCCTTGTTAGTCCACTCTGTAGGCCTTAGAGGCCAGCGACATTCCTCATGCTGAGAGCTGGAGAAACGTGACAGGTACCGCAGAGGACAGCAGGTGAATGCCTGACCCTTCAGGGACTTGTCCTTTGCTGTGGTTCCAGGCCTGACAGCAGAACACTTTCTTTTCCGAATCTGGGCTTTGTTATGCTGCAGCCCTTTTCAGTTCAGGGCTTGGTGATGAAACAATCAGTGACCACTCAGTAGCCAAAACACATCCTCGTCCACTTTGGAAGAAGAGATGTGACAACTTAATAAAATACAGCTCAAGTCTCTTCCTCATTGCATCTCATGCTCTACAGGGGCCTTCAAATTCTAACAAGAGGTCAAGTGCAGTTGCAGCGTGCCTGGCTGACTGTAATTAAGGTAGGCATTGGCTTGGGCGGGAGACTTGCTGCTGGTTCCGTGTCAAGGAGTCTCTCTCCTGTGCTTTGTTGCTTGGGTGAAGTGTCAAAGCAACTTGGCTTACAGACACAGTTCTTAGTCACCAACCAAATACAAATTTTGAGATGGACTGTTCCCCCTTGTTGCTGGGGAACCACCTCACTGCTGTAGCCCTGTTCCATCTCTAGTTGTACATGGAAGGAAAAAAAATAGAACAAACCTTTGCAACTTGCCATTTGGCATGTCATATAAAAGAATTAACAGATGGTTAGAGGACTAAAACCAATAGTTACTAGAATTTCAGGCAGGATCTCTAGAAATGTTTTCCCTGCTGAACAGAAATGTTTCGACTTAAATGATTTCATGAAGAGAGTACTGAGATGGAAAATAAAGAAAAAGACCATGTGAATTCCACATAATATTGCCAAAGGCAGTGTACTATCTATTGTTTTAAGAAATACCTGACTTTCAAAAATCTCCATATGATTTATAAATCAAAACCATTTTTCCCTTGAGAACAATCCAGAAAGGATATAATATTCAAAGCACCAAACTTTCAAAAGACCTGTTGGATTGAAAGATCCCATCCAAGAAAATAACTCCCTGGATTACTTAAATGGCCATGTAGCTCTTCAAGGCTCAGATGAAAGACCCCTTCAAAGTCCAGGGTGTTATTAATAACCTTGGTGTCCAGCCATCTCCTTCCCCTGTTCTTTCAGGAAAGCATCTGCCTAGCTCTATTTTGTTACTTGATTTCATTAAGTCTTTTTCCCAACATCTGCTCCCAGGCTCTGAGACAACAGTGAATTCTGCTTAAAGATGTAATCGCAAAGAAGGGGAAGGTAGAACAGAATTCCTGAAAACTGATGATCCCATAAAAGGAGTTTGGAACTGCAAGTACCACTTCTCCCCTAAACATGGCTCACCTGGAGATCAAGGGGTCCAGGAGTGGATTATTCCTTGAACCAACGTACAAGAGAACAACCGTTTCATAAATAAGATGCTGTTTATTATGCTGAACCAAACACAGTGTTCTACGGACCTTATAAGTGCATTGCCCCTCCTCCCCTCGGATCCCTGGGCCATGTTTGTGTGAGGCATCTTCCAGTGTGAGCCGTGCCCAGACCTGTGTTGTTGGTCAAAGGGCTGCTCTCAGATTCCCACTTTACCTAGACGAGGCAGAGAGCCTGGAAATTGATGCCCCTCACACCTTAGGCAGCCCTTCATGATAGGCAAATATTCCAGCTCCCTTGCCCTTGATGGCACCCATCTGGGGGCTTGGGGTGATGGTAAGTTATATTATCTTTGGAGCCTCTCTGCAGGATTGGCCCAAAATGTGGTAATAGTTTTAAAATGTGTCCACAAATTCTTTGATACCTCTCCCTTCCAAAAGCCTACATTTAGTTCCTTTAAATACAGACCAATCTTAATGACTCTTCTAAGGAATAAAAGATGTGGGAGCTCACACTATGAGACTGAGTTATAAAAAGGATAAATTCTTCCTGTTGTTCTCTCTTGGATTAAGCACCTGGGGACACCCACCCACCTCTTGAGGACATTCAAAGAGGCCTGGGAAAAGCCTGGCCTCGCACCAGCAGCCAGCACTGCCCAGCCCAGCTGCTTCTGAAATCCTGACCCACACACTTGAACTCTGAGAGGAGATAAATCTTCATTGTTGATTTCAGCAATTTGTTACTGGTGTTTTTCTCCATAGATTCTGCTAATGCTGTGCCTTCGGCCTTCTTCCCTTCCAAACGGCATTTCCCCCCATCCCCACCTCCAATGTTAGATTTTCCCTGGGAATAAATCCCTTTACAGCAATGGTTGTCTCAAAATCAGGTTCTTCTCCAGCAAATGATTAAAACTTTTCCTAAAATAATCCAAATTTACAGCCCTTTTCCCCATCCCAAGCTCTCTTCTGTCCCAAAGAATTCTCTTTTCTCGTCTGGCTTCACCCTTTTCCCGTAGTAATTGTCCTCACTCCCTTCCTGTACTTCTCACCTGCCCCAGCCCATTGCAACACCCCTTCCTCAGCTCATGGCCCACAGAAGGACAGGCGGCTGACACGGTAACATCAAGCAGAGTGGGAGACGCCCTTCCTCCCTACCGCCCCCTAGCAGCAGGAGCATCTAGCCAGACTGATCAAGAGTCCTCACTCTGATCAACCCAGTCACCCTTGGGAGCCCTAGTTCTTCCAGCACGGTGGGGAGTTCCCCTGGGTTGTGGGAGAAGCCTCGTGAGGCCACATGTGAGGCAGGCAGAAGTCCATGTGCAGATGGCATGCTGCCCTGGGTATTTTGCAAAGCACATTTTTGAACCCATATTGATTCCTATTTACAAGTAAACTTAATGGGGACATAGGAGCTGCAAAACCCACTCTCTGTGAATCTCTCCCTGTAAAGGAAAAACCAGAACTCAGATGCTCTTGGGGTGTAACCAACATGGAAATTCGTGGATTGGGGAGCATCCCACTGTGACATAGACCATGATGAACTGTCAATAATGCACACAGCCAGGAACAAACAAGAATGAAACCCACAGACAATCCACACAAAGACAGAACCCAAAACAAAGAGGGAGCACAATTATTCTAAACAGGGTCCTTGTGGTCTTTCAAGTTAAGCCAGTTTTGAAGGCCCAGAAATATCTGAAAAATTAAATAATTTGAGTTCTTTCTTTGGTGATATATGATCATTCTCTTGCTCTCTCTCAGATTGGTTTTCTACCATCCATGAAAAAATAATATGTTAAGTGGGTTTGGGATAAAAAAAACTATGGGAAAGCTTACTAATCTTTCAAGACTCCACAAGAAAAATCTTCAAGGAATATTAGCATTTTTATATTTTATCTGTAAAACATAGCTTCAGAAGGAAACAAACTTCACAAAACATTTTCCAAGTCAATGTACTTGTTTTAAGTAAATTTGTTTCCTTTAATAGTTTCCTCCGTAAGAATAGTCTACTGGTTTGCAGGAGCCCCCATCACAAGGGGCCACGGACTGGGCAGCTTAAACAGAAATTTATTTCCTCAGTTCTGAAGCTAAAAGTCCAAAATCAAGATGTCAGCACGGCTGATTTCTGCGGAGGTCTCTTTCCTGGCCCGCAGATGGCCGCCTTTTCCCTGTCTGCGGTCTTCCTTCTGTGTGTCTCTGTGGTCCAGTCCTCTCTTCTAATAAGACACCAGTCATGCTGGACTTGGGCCCACCCCGAGGATGACTATTTGACCTTGATTACCTCTTCCAAGACTCTATGTCCAAATTTAGTCACATTCTGAGAGACTAGGGGTAGGACACCTATGATGTTGGAAGGACATAATTCAGCTCACAACAGAGAGGTTTTATTAATTGAGATTAGATTGTCCTATGAAACAGTTTCCTGAAAATGAAGTTCTGCTGTATTAACCTTTTTCGTTGAAAAAGAACTGCCTAAAGCAAGCCCCATGCGGGAGGGGTCATACTTGTAAAACACCAAAGAAGAAACATGATGTATAGAAAATCACATCCCTTTGTAATCTTTGGAAGGGGGGCGAGTTGTGGGCAGAAGAAAATACTGATCTGAAAAATCCTCTAGAAATAACACGATCAGTTGTCAGGCTAGCTTCCCAGGCCAGCCTCCACTGGGCTCTGAGCAAGGGTTGAGACTTCTCCGCTGCTGTTCTTCCTCGTGATATGTTTGTGTTCCCCAAACACAATGTGGAGCAGCCTGATGCCCGGGCCACCACTGGCAGGACAGATACTTCAGCTGTGTCACCCTTTATAATAAGAGGAAAAGCCAACTGCTCCGTGGTGATGCTCCCACTTACAACTGTGCTATCTATGGCAACAGGCAGGGCAGACCTTGAGAAGGAAGCAGAAGTCCCTGGTCGCCTCCAGCCCAGAATTCCTGGAACAAAGTCTACCCACCACAGGGCGTAGTCTAGTAACAACCACTAAGTAACAGCCAGTCTAGTAAGAGCCCTCACAAAGCTGAGCAGTTTACAAAGCAGAGGCTGTCACTGAAAGAGGGATCACCCACTCGGTCTGTCATATACCAAACATCTGTGGAGCATCCTCTAGGATCATGTCATTTATTGGGCAGCACAGACCCAGAGAGAAACTTGACACAGCCGCGGCTAGAGTACAGCAGGAGAGACAATTGAGTTAACAGTATCTATGGAGTATCTAAAAGAGCACCTGGCAAAGCCTGTAGAGTGTGGAAGTTTGCCCATAAGAACAAACACAAAAATTTCCTACCCTGGAGATTCACAGCCCTCCATCAGCAATAAGGTGTCAGTAGGCCTGATTCCTTCTGAAGGTCCAGGAGAGAGTCTGTTCCTTATGTCTTCCACCAAAGGAGGCTATCAGGTCCCTCGATGCCTTATTGCATCACTCCAATCTTTGCTTCCACTGTCACCCTGTGTTTATATTAAGGGTCCCCTCACATTATTTAGTATAGTCTCCCATTTCAAAATCCTTAACTTTATCACATCTGCAAAATTCCTTTTGCCATGTAAGGTAACTTATTCTCAGGCTCCTAGGAGCAGGACATAGACACCATTGGACATTCATCCAGCCTTTTTTCCACCTGCTATATGGCCCTTCTCCCTCTGGCCCAACTACCCCTTTGCTCATGAGCCAGGAGGCTCTCTTCTTAGGCATCTAGTATTGGTTCCTCTGTTCTTTTCATTAGCAGTTCCAGACACAAAATCAAGACTAAAATTCTCTAAGCAGAGGAGGGGATGACCAGTAAAATTGGGCCTCCTGGATAAATGGGAAACTAGACTTTTAATCTGGCGCCATTGGAAGCTTTCTCAAAATAAGACAATAGCTGGTGGGCCAGCTTCAAAGATTGAGCCAATTATGTAGTATAAACAGAAAATATTTCCAACACTCTGAAGAGATTCTATACTTCCTCACGCACATGGCATCCTTCAACCCCTCAGAACCAAAGGGGGAAAGCTGAGTGCACCTAGAGTAGCAGCAATTCTCTTTGGTGCAGACATGATGGAAATGCTGGGAGTTTTATCAGTTTAGTTCATCTGAGAAATGTACTCGGATGCATCATTACATTCCCAGATCCACCACCGATATCCAGACCAAGGAATGTGTAAAGTTGTATGGTGGGAGTTGAAAATATCCAGACTTGTGAAAAACACAGAGCAGGAAGACTGAACTCCCTCTGGAGACGATGAGAGATAGTAAAAACTACAATTCTCACATGCGTGCACACACACGCACAGACAATGCTCAACTGAGAGGGAAACCACCAGTGCGACCAGCACTGCGGGGACCGAAGAATCCCCGCTGGAACAGGCAGCTGGATGCCAGCTCACATGTGTTGCCAAACAAGTAGACTGTGCTGGAGGATTTGACTTCACGAATCATCAAGAGGCCTGATGAGGCGGTCCCTCAGGAGGTGTGGGACGTAATAGTGCTTTGAACTCAACGGAGCAGGATTTTTTAAAAACAAGCTTTAAAAAACAAGACGAAAGATCATATGGTAAGGTGCGAGGCTCCTATTGTTTCTGGGCTTGAGTCCTAAAAATCAGGGCCAAAGGGAAGAATTAAGTGTGGTTTAACACGCACACACTAACACATACGCACCATCTTTTTATATATAGAAATTGTGTCTGCAGAGGATTTTCCAACCCAGGTTTCCTATGGTGAGAAAGCGGAGGCTATTTTAAATAAGTTTCCAGGGAAGGAACTGATGTTCTGTGAGTTGGAAGCAGAACACATGAGCATGATCCACCCCTTCACTCAAAATAAAGGGAAATCCTAGGGCTCCTGCATTTGGATTTGAACCTCTAATCAAAAGGCTGCTTGGCTGCCTCCATTCCTACTTTGCTTGAGTTTTATAATCTGTAATGCCTTGAAAGGGCATGTGAGGTTTAACAGTCATCTGCGTGTGCCTACAATAACTGACTGCTCAATGTCTTCATGTGAGTTGTGATTTCGTAAAGGCCATATTCATTTAATTGCAATATCAGGACGTGCTGACTTTAGAAAACATGGGTTCTTGTTCCAACAGTCATCATCAAGCTTTGGTGGCTAAGGAACACTTTCTACTTTGGCCAATTGTGACTAAATCTGGCCCAGAGAGTATGAAAGAAACCATCAACATGTGGCTACATGTTAGCAGAAGTGACGATCTAATTCTGAATCCTTAATGAATATTTTCCACAGAAGAACAAGGGAGAAGGAAACCGAAATTCTTGCCTCGTTGCTTAAATTCTTATTACCTTTATGAGTTTTCCATTCATTATCTTATTTAATCCTCCCAAGAACTGGGGCAGTAATATTTTTAGGTAAGTTCTCTGTGAGACATAGAGAAGCTAAGTAGTCTGTTTATCATCACGCAGCTAATCAGTCTGACTCCAAATTCTTCACTCAACTTTTGGAGACTTAATAGTCTTGTCCCATCACTCTCCGTAGAATATTCTCCCTGCAATGATTATCCAGTCATGATATGATTTCTATCTATTTGGAAATGTGATATCTAGAGAAAAGTGCATATATATGGGGCTTAGCATATAGTGGATCCTGAAAAAAGTTGCTGCTTGACTGAAATTAAGTTTTGTAGATGTCTACTGGCCCAGATGGAAAGCATGACAATCTCTGACACTTTGAAATGAATGTCTCCGTTTAATGTTCCCAGCTCCTTTCTGTTTCTCCTGCCCTCCTCCACATTCTATTGCTGGCGAAGCAGCCACTGGCACTCATCTGGGATGCTGCCATGGGCAGGACTAGCTTAGTGATGACAGAACCATCTTCTGGGCACCAGCAAAGGCAAACACACTCCCACAGAAGCCACAGGCCCACATGTCACATTACTACTGCCCAACAACATCCAGCATTGCAATGGTCACCACACCATGGTTAGGCTCCGATCAAAGCAATGGCCGCTCCTGTTTATAAAAGAGCAGTGTCTGTGTTTTCTGATTGGCGCAGGATCCTTAGAAAGTATTCCCTTTCACAGCATAACACATACGGAAGGAGTCTAGTTCACAAACATACACATTTTTCTTACAAGGACACACTTCTGTAATTTTCAACAATTGATAGACACATGGATGGTGTCCATCCTTGAAATCTTTATAATGTTACAATGCAGTGTTACTTCAATAAAATGTTATTAAAAAAATTATTACTTACAGTGTCTGGGGCTCTTAGGCGACAGTGACTACATAACAAACAGCGCTGATCACTCGCACGGTATCTCTTGGCACCAGCTTCCACGTGGATTCAGGCCAAGTGCCAGAATACCCAGCACATTTGGATCACATAAGTTCTTTGCACACTTTGGGAAAGAACCACCAGTGGCTGGAGAACCTGAATCTGATGGGTAACGATTAGAGTAGTTTGACTTCCTGATAATTCAAATTAGATAAACTTCTGGAGTGCCAGCAACACACAGGACAGGTTCTCTCTGGATCCAGGCAGATGGGTAAAGGAGAGTCCTGGAGCTCTCGGTGACTTTTTCAGGCTTTAATGCTCTTTCTACACCAACTGCAGTGCGGCAACCTGGCGCAGGGCAGGCAGGGGGCTGGGAGACCAGGAGGCTGGCAAGGCAGGGGGGCCTCCCAGCCCCTGGCGAATCTTCACTCTTTCTTTGGGCTCTCTCTGGCGTTCTCTCATGGTCTCTTCCCTCTCAGAGTCATCGCTCGCCCTCTGCACCCTCTGCAGCACCTGTTCTGAGTGACGCCACTCGTATAGCCTCCACCTCCAGGCTCAGGTGTGCCCACTTACGCATGCGCGCACACCACACTCCAGGTGTCCACCATCACACACGTGTCCCATGCCCGTGCTCCCAAGCACCTTCTGAATTAGCACAATCAAAGCCACAGAGGCCAGTGACATAAAAGCCTATTTCATTTATCTTACAGTTTCCTAATTCTGCAAAATTAGCCACAAATAAGGCAGCATCCACTGTCCCAAAGAAGGAGCCCTGGTTACCCACTGAAAATCACCACAGTAATCACCGATTTTAGAAACGTGGGCCACACATTTCTAAAGGATGAGATAGACCCAATAGGAACGAAAAGGAAAGAGCCTGAGTTGGTTTTGTTTTGCAAAATAATTTTTTTTCATTTCAGATTTTATCTTATGTCACAAAATGACTTTTCTAATTTTAGGTAGTGATGCAGATATGGGAGGAAAAAGGAGATTTGGACTGGGTCAAGCATCGCAAACCATCCCTCCTATATTCAGGCTTCCAGAGAAAGTAAGGATGGACTCACCATCCATGTGTCCATCAAGGAGAAACCTCTGAATATTCAAATGCTTCAGAATAAGAGAATGCACCACAGCAGTGTATCAGCGTCCTGCTGTTTATCAACATCTTGGCACGTTCTCTCGTAGTGGGGCCACTTTATCATCCTTAATTGGTAGATCCACATTTTCCACACCACTAGAACTTCAAACAGCAGCTTCTACGCCCTTTCCACATAAAACCCTAACCACTAACATGCCTCACAAAGGCCCACTAAAATATGAATCTACTTGAATACATAGTGAACTTAATTGCTAATATTCCTTGGCAAATCAGATACACTATTAACAGCATAATAATGAGTATGCATAGAGGCTCCCCAGTGTGACCAGATGCTTGTGTAAAATAAATAAATAAATTAAAACTGCCATGCTAAATAAAGTTGTCCTGCCACCTCAGGTTACCATCTGTTTCTAGTTTTCCTCAACAGTTTTCCCTGAGCCTATTTTCTCAGCTCCAGCTGGCAGGCCCTATAATGCAACGTGGACAGACCCACGAGCGCCGAGGTTACCGCCGGCTTCCCGTGAGCTCAGATTTGGATGTTACCTCCACAACAAGATCCCTGGCATCCTGTAACTTCTTCATTCCACATTCGGTGGGGGCATGTGGGAGCGGGGGGGGAGGCAAAAATGTAAGGGAAAAGAAAAAGAAAAATTGAAACATTTTCCTGTTGGGGGCATGTTAATAATAGACAAGTGTTAGATTTGGCAATAAATTATTGTCCAGATGAAGGGAAAACAATTACAAATTAGAAACAGATTTATTCACACTCAGTGCATTAATGAAAACTTTAAAAAAAAAGAAAGAAAGAAAGAAAGAAAACTTAACTGTGTGTACTGTGTGGAAAAAAATAATGGCCCGGCAGGCCTACTTTTTATTAACAACTCATCAGTAAGCAGGTTGTAATTCATAACAAAGAATTCACCCCAAGGAACACCACATGACTGTGAGCTTTTTGAGTTTCCTAAGAAAATACATATGTTGTTCCACTTGGTTTCCTTTCAATAAAACCCACCAGTTAGCACTTCATTTTCAAGCTGTTCTGACAAATCAGGTGAGTTAGCTTTGTAGAAAAAACAGAAGCCAATTTTTCAGCTGAGAATTTTAGGGAATTTTTTTAATAACTTAAATAAATTTCCCAAATGGCAAGGAAGCCATGATAAAGGCTATGAAATGAGTTCATTTGGAATAACTTGAAAGAAGGTGTGTTTTAATTCACTTCATTAATTTTTCCTGAGGAAATATTCAAGGATACATCCTCACTGCTAAGGTACGTGTCTGAAGGGAGGAGGAAAGGAACTATATGACTTCTGTGTTTTCATAATACCTCAAAACATGATTAAAGATTTTTGGAAAGTCCTCTCAGCAGCTCCAGTAAGTAGAACACTTTAAAATGATATCCTGCTCGAAACTAAACCCAAACCCATGACTCTCAGCAAAACATGGCCGCTGCCCACGACTCCAATGGGGTTGCCTATGACTCTCCTCAAGGCTCCAGGTAAACAAGACCTTTTCATGTTCCTCAGAGACGTATGTCCTCTGTCCCTTCTGATTGTTATAACCTATTCCTACTTGACTTCCCATATCTTCCAAAGTTTTTGTCAACCTTTATACCCAACTTTACCTCCAGCTTCTAACAAAATTTCCCCATCATCCTAACTGAACAGAGCATCTCTTTCTTTGAATCCACAAGACACAATGCTTATGCCTCTGTTACTCTGTTTTGTACAACATCCCATGTAAAAGAGTCATTTGAGAATTAGCTTTAGGAGGTTTGCATAGCCTATGTGTGTGGCAGAGGGGTAATCTGAACAGATACTGCATTTCTTGGGTCCTTGTCATTATGCATTTTCATGTGACTAGCCCTGGCCAATAAGTTGAGAGCAGAAGTGACCTGTTTCTGACTCCCTCCTTCCTCCCTCCCACCGTCCACACAGAGACCTTGTGTTGAAATGGTCACCCACAGAGGAAGATGGCCTGCACTCCTGAGTCACTGTGACACCTTGTCCCAGAGAGCTGTTCAACCTGTAGCCTATTCACAAGATAAACAAATATTTGATAGATGTAAATCACTGAGATTTTGGACCAGCACGATCTGGCCTATCCTGATCTATTCAGTGTTGACCTTCTGATATGGAGAATTAGGTTCTTGACCGTATTTCACTTTTCACTTTGGATACTAAAAAACTCAGAATTTGAAGCTGTAGGTTGACTGCCCCCACACACTCCCCACACACACCCATTTATGAAGAACACACCACTGTGCTTCTGAACTCTAAGGTCATAGCTGCTGAGGGGTGGCCACAGTAGAATTCTCATCATCCAGAAATTCCCCAGCTGGCACAGGTGACAGATGCACTTAGACACTCTCAGGTTGCTATCCCCAGACATCAGCACACCTTAATATAACTGCCCTAAGGTGATTCTTATTTATACTGCTGGGGAGGAATTCTCCCAACTCTATTAATGTGGTTGTTGACAATATCCTGGTTCTGGTTCTTCATGAGATTTACGCTGAAATGTGCAGGAGCTACCAAAATGATTCCACATTTAACAATAACAAAAACAATACCATCTTTCCAGCTGACACTTCTCCCCACGAAAGACCTGCCTGAGATGTCACACAACCTGGGAGAAACTGCTCCACAGTCACAGCCCACATGGGGAAAGACATCAGTTCTTACTTCCCTTTGGATCACTCGTCACTATGAATGACCCTCTAAATAAAAATTAAATCCTTAACACAATTTACAAGCGCCGCCATGGCCCCTCCCTATCTCTGTAGCCCTACCTAGCACCCTCTCCTCCTTACCCAACCCCAGTCTTCAGAACTATTTCTAGTTCTCCTAAGAGGACATTTGAAGAACTCTTTCCCTCCTTCAGGTCTTCATGCATTAAAACAACCACCCCACAAACACACCTGTGTCTGCCTGCCCGACACCCCCTTGCCCGTTAGTATCCCCTTGTTCTGCAATCCTTGGCTTCTGCATGTGGCTTCCTTCAGGAAGTCACCCCCAGAGCCCTGAGCATCCCCTATCTCCATCACAGTAATCAGCCAACACCCATCTGCTCTGCATGCTCCTTGAGGAGGGAGCTGTGTGCTCTTCATCGCTGCACCCACACTTGGTGCTCAAACCCTCACTGAGTAAATAAATGAGTGAGTGTGAGGGAGTCAGTGGAACATAATGGAAATTCAGTGGCTCTCTCTTTCCTATCGCCCAGATCGTGAAATGTAAAGGAAATCTGCCGAGGGAAGAAAGTCCTGCCCACATTTAACACAAACATCATCTCCTGACAATGTCCTTTCCTACACCCCTCATGTTCTAAAAGAAGACACACATTTATCTTTGATATGAAGTTATCCAGACTACAGAGTGACTTACAAAGGACATCCTGATAAGCAAACTTGATAAAAGAAATAAACAACGGTGGATTTTATCTTTCAGTGAAGGGAATTATGGTTTTGCCCAACGAAGCTGCTCCATCTGTCCATTCTCCTGGGGCTCCCTCGGTCCAGCTAGCCTGCCTCAAGGAACAGTCAGAGCTCAGCACTGGACAGTGTCCTACTAGGACCCAGCCATACGTACTCACTCTTTCATCTTCTCCTGTCTGTGGCTTTGATCTCTACTGCCTGCTACTGGTCCAGAGTCACTATTGTTTGGATGACCACCTGGGCCCAAGCTTCCACCAGTGACCATACTGTGATCTATGACCCTTGATTACTTGTATCAATCATCCTTGTTCTCACTCTCGTTTCTATGGATAAAATCCTCATCTTACCATCACATCTAGACCTGCTAAATGCACAAATGCTAGCCTAACTCCCTAAATGACCTAGCAGAGAAGAGGAATCAAACTCAGAATCCTCACTGGTGCACCAGGTCCCAAGAGCAGGGATCTGAAACATGGTTTTTCCAACTCATTGACTCCTCTCCGCCAGATCTGCTTATCCTCTTGATGAAACATATCACAGTCCATAAGCCTCTTAAACAGGAAACAGAGATGTCCTCTGCTTCTCTTTCTCTCTAGTAAGCCTAAATTAGCTCAGAAGCCTAATCAGTTCCATCAATAAACTACCTCCAGTTTCTATGCCCTCCTCTACATCATAGAATCTATTCTAACACCTGTTCTCTTCAACCTGGACCACTGCAATCATCACCCATCTGTACCCTGTACTCTGAAGTATCTTCTCCCATTAACTAACCTCTCCAATATGATCCAAACTGCTTGCAAAGACTGGTAGTAGCACATCGTGCCCTGCTCTAATCTAGCCGTTTATACATGGAAGCAAGAAAAATATTAAATCCCTAGTACTGCATGTAAGTCTCTCCCACTGGCCCTGACATCTTCAATCCCTTTCCTTCTTATCAAAGTATCTTTAAATCCATCCTATCCAATTATTTGCCTTTCTCTTGTCTTTTTACCTGCTTGAAATTCCATTCTTTGCCCATTTCCCTCACCTCATCACCAGTTTTCTTATTTTCAAGCCCCCTGCTTTCTCTCCAACCCCTGCAGGGTATGTTTCTCACTAAAGCAGCATTCACTGAACACCTCTTCAAGACCTCTCTTCCCCTGTGGCCCTTTACCGATGCCTCCACAATACCATTTGATGTGTTGTGAGATTTGTTTTTTTCATAGCTGTCTCTACACTGAGTTCTACTGAGCACAGAGCATACCTTATTTAGCTCCCAGTTTCTTATTTATCTTTCAGATGATATTAAAAAGTCAGAGGCAAACTTTACTTGATTTGTCTGATGGCATCTGTGTTAGTCCCGTCCATCAGTGTGAATTTACTACTGATATTTCTCAATACAGGACTCACATTGAAATAAGGAGGGAGAGAGATGAACTTTGCACTTGAGGTTAGGTGGAATTGAGCTTCTCCAACAGGGAGAAAAGGACATGCAAAGAGCATTTTAAATTGTACCTGTCTCAGTATGTAGCAGCCCAAAAGCTGCATGTGGGGAAGCTGTGAGCCAAGAAACACCTGGCTCTTATTCTGTACCAACCAGCATGGCCTTTGTCTAGAAGCCTCATGCATCCCAGTAAGAGGCACCGTTGACTACACCCAGTCTGATTCTGCTCAGTGACTCGGACTTGTGACCTGGTTCAGTGATCTTATTCAAGGGTACACCTGGTGCAAAATTTCTCCCTTCCTGAGCTTGGCCTATCCGTGTATCTCAATCCTCTGTCAAAAACAGTGTGAATTCCTTTTGGAAGCTACTGCAAGACCCATGAGGACTCAACTACGGAAGCTGGCTCAACGTTTAGATAAAGAAACCAGAAGAATCACACTGTTTTGTTTTCTTTCTTTTTTCAATCTTTTATTTATATTTTCCCTCTACCAAACCACGAGTGCCCATACCCCATCTGCTTACTCCACTTAACCTCAACCATTCCACCACCAGAACTTGTGCTGTCTTCCTATTCTAACTTTCTATGATACATAGAAACCTGTGGTTCTGTTCATACTTACTGAGTCAGCAAACTGTTTTAACAGTTTCTCTAGGTGATTCTCATGAAGTTAGATTATCTCTGGCACAAATAATAACAGACAGTGTAATACCCAACAGCTCTCTGAATAATTTGTGGATTTTATCTTTCTTACCTTTATCTTTCCAAGATAGTGCCTTATATGTCTGTGGGTCATGCACACAGCAGACATTCAAGTGTTTTACTTAGTCAGTCACCCCTTAACAGTCCTTTTCTGGATCCCTGCACCTGACATGAGCTGGGAATAGACCAAATCCTGTTTATGCCTTGTACCCTAAAATGAGATCCTGCTGCTAAAATAGAAATTGGCTTCCTAAAAGCAAATTAAAAGAATCGACCACCCTCTCATAGCCACCTGCAATCCACTGCCTTTCACAAGCAACCAATTTTCAAAGAGGCAGGCAGGAAAAACAGACCAAATGGCCAGTTATCATATGGCTAAGAACAGCAGTGCCCTCCTGGAGGACACATAGTCCACCTCACAGATGAGAAAACAGCACAACTTTGTTGGGTGGAGTGGGGGAGGGAATTGATGAGAGGAGACTGGTATGTTTTTACGTTGTTGGGTAAAGAAAAGTTCGTGCCGTTCCCCTCGTGATTCCTGTAAATAAAGATAAAAGCGGTGGCAGGATATTATCAAGTTTTAATACAGCTGCTGGAGCTTGTTACCCAGGGCTCAATCAACAGAGCTCAGAAATAGCTGGCTTTGAAGGTGAAAGCCAGACTAGGTTACCCAAAGGTGCTGATGTTAATGTGACTAAAGCCACATGTTCCATTAAACTTCTCGCAGTCTCTCTGAGGGCTGCAGCAAGACCTTGTCGAGAAAGCCTCCCAGGTGTGAAGAACTTGAACTGAAAGAAAGTTGACTTGAAGTGGACAGATTATATGAAGTTTAAAAACTGGATTTGAAAGGTGGCACACATGAGGAAAAGTCCGGTTTATCATTTTTTGAAGAAGAGAAGTAGAAGGAGACACATGTATAAATACAAAGTCATAGCTGCTCACTTTTAACCACGAACACACGAACTCATAGGAACTCCTTTTCTGCAAAAATCCCCAGGTCATTTGGAAATTATCTTGTTGAACTATTGATTTTGTACCTTCTTTCATTCTCTAGCATGCATGACATTTCTTCATGTTTTCTCTCGCAGTTCAATTTTGTCAACTAAGACTTTCTGTAAAAGAAATTGTTACAACTGTACAAATTGTTATGACTGTTCTTTCATTTTCCAAGTTGGAAATTGTGCTCATCCATTCATAGTATCTTAGCTGGAAGCTCATATCTCCTTGGCAAAATGGCAGATGGCACATGGCATTGATGGGAAGGGCAAGGTGCCCACAGGCTATGCAGCTCTAAAGACTAAGAGATGGAAGGCTCTGTTCTTGCCTCTAGGAGCTTGAAGTCTAGTGGGGAGGACAAGTCAATACTAAAAAGATTTGGTGCAAGGGTGGCATACAGAGAAAGAGGCGGGTACATGGAGGACCCTGGCAAGAGGGGGTTTCTGACATGAGAACAAGAACAAAGCATCTCACACAGGGAACTAGAGTTTGGCCTAGAGAACTGGATCAGAAGAATCCTGGATCACCTAAGAGAGGACATAGAGGTTAGTTATGAAGCAAAGTGGTAAGATAACATAAATAGAAAGGAAAGAAATTCAAGTAAATCTCATCAACAGGACTCGGGAATGGTTACGTATCAGGGTGAGGAAGAGAGACTTCCTCTGGAATTGCAGCTGCCTGCCACGTCCTCATGCAGTGGGAGAAAAACTTATCGCTAAGAAGCTAAAAACAGCAGGAGTGCTACCTAAAGGTGGGAGAAGGTGCCTACTCTAGCACAAGTTCTGCACCCAATCATCCTCATTCCCAAGCCCCTACTTATAAGGAGAAAGTGGCCTTTTCCACTATATCCAGCATGCTCTACCCTCCCTCCCTTTCTTCCAGAAAAGTTTATTTAGATCTCAGCCCAGTTTGAAAAGGTAACAGAGGACATGTTAATTCACTGACTTCCAGCCTAGAAGATTGTTTCCCCCACATCCTCCTTGGACAACAGATACATTATGTGACATTCACCCACAGAATGTCAGTAAGCTGATTAGATCAGAAAGGCTTAGCATTTGCGCTATCGCACGCGCTATCATAGTTGGCTCACTGGTAGGAGCTGTACTTTTAAATCATTTCCCTCATGTTTTCCACAGCCATTCTCAAAGTTCAACTTCTTGGTACAAGTCAGTATTTTTGACTTTTAGATATGATTATAAGCATGAAAAACCAGGTAATTTTCCAATAGCCATGTACACAGCTAGTCTCTGCCCACAATCAAACTAATCTGCAGCCTGTATCCTTGCACCTCCTTCCTGTGTCTGCATAGCACAGCACACTCAAGGGCTAGGTTATGGACCCCAAGAGGAAAATAAAATACTGGGAAGGAAAATCGAAGAATGATATATACATCATTTATCAGTTTTATTTATATATTTAATAGTACAGAATTCTCTATATCATACTTTGGTGCACATATTATACAGGCAAAACACACTTTCAATTGCAGAAAAATGAAAGAAACACTTTTTTTAAAAGGAAAGAGAATTATTATATTTTTCTGTTAACATTTGAACTATGTGTTCATGTATGTGTGTATGTAAATGTATTCAAACAGTCTTACAGTTTACTTAATAGATAAAATGTCAAACATTTTGCTATAGGTATAAAAATATTTTTGCAACATTATTAATAGCTACACAGATTCACATTTTATGGAAGTACCATAATTTATTTGACGTAATGGATAACTAAATTGCTTTCATTTTTATTATAAATAATTTGATTCACCCACTTACCATCTTATTAGTACAATTAAATATCTATTCACTTTGTTTCTTTACATCAAAAATATTTCCATCATTGCAAGTGCATAAAATGTTGGTTACATTTAATTGATTGCTTCATTTAAATAGTCTTTCAATTTTTTTTAAAACCTAGGTAACAAATTATAAAGTGCTGGTGAAGGACTATAGTGATTTGGTGGTGGGAGTGCTATAGTGATTATACTTGAAGTGGGAAATCCTATACTGCCAAAACTCTAACAAGGATGTAAAACAATTGTACTTCAATAAAATAAAAATAATAAGTAATAACATGTTTTTTTGTTACAAACTTTGGATATTTACTTATGTGACTTTCCACATCATGTTGAATGATTTACAATGTAAATGCATGTTCCAAGTAATTTACTCATAATATTCAACTCAGCAATTATTAAGATTGTGCTGGATACCTCTCCAGGAGATGACCAGTGATCCGGGTCCTTAGAACCAGAGAATCTGTAGTAGAAGTGATACAAAGAGCTATGAGGAGATCATTTGTGCCACTGAAAAAGCCTAAATGGCTACAGGAACACTAAGGGACACTCTCTACTTTTTAGGAAGATTAAAGAATGCTTTATAGAACATTTGTCATTTAAAAAGTGTTAGATTTCACATGTAACACAGAAGTCGACACTTTCTTGTGTTGTGATAAAGTCAAATTACATTTAGAGTTTTTGACTGAATATCCATCTTCAAAAAAAAAATAAATTCAAAGTGATTCATTTTACTTTTACTAAGATTATAGGAACTAGACCAAATAAGAGTATTTATAATTAGAAGGAAACTTGCATTTGAATTGCAGTCCATTTCCTCCACAAGGACAGAAGAAAAACATAGAGAACCTAAGGAGTCTACAAAATATGAGTTAGTACTCTAGTTTTTCCTTGGGGGAAACCATAGTCTCTAGAGATTATGCATTGCATCGTACGCTAAATTACACAGCCTGGGATGACAGAGCGAGCACTAGAATTCGGGGATCCAGACTCCCAGCTCTGTGCTCCTTCTATCACTCAGTATGACTTTCCCAAGGGATGCTCAGCAAATGTATTAAAGGCACAGATCACCAGCCCAACAGGTGCAGAAATATGAGATGTTCTTTCACCTGTTATATTGAGTTGATAAACCTTTTCCTGCAAGTCCATGACACTAAGGCATCCATTCAACATTCACCCATTCAACAAGTGTGTACTGAGTGGTTACAATGTACCTGGCATTGCATAAACACTGGGGATTCAGCAGGGTGTGAGCCAGATATTACTGCTTGACTTGGGGAGCTGCAGGTGGAAGTGACCAGTAAAATAAGGAGAGCTCAGATCCTCCACTACAACCTGCCATGCCCATGCATGCATCCACTGTGTGATCAATGATCTGGAAACTACATTAAAAAATGCAAATTATATTCCCATGCAAAGACAGAAAACCAGACCCTCTGTTACCTGCCTCTTTGCAGCCTACTAGATCATCTCTCCCACAGCTTATATCACTCTGATCTTTGGTCCAAAATGAACATTCGTCCAAGTGATAGGTTTTTCCTTGGCTCCAGCCTCTAGTCTGTCAGTTTGTGGTGAGTTTGTCATGTTCCCTCAGCCCTACAATGAACCTTCAACGAGGTGAAAATTCCTAAAACTAAGGGTGCTTCAAAGAATACTGTGCAGAGGGGACCCAAGAGATTGTTTGACTCACTTGCCTCTTGACAGATGGGAAAATTAAGACACAGAGATAGAGCAACCTATCCAAGCTCACACCTCCGGGCTCCAGAGCCGCTAGGATCAGAAGCCAAGGAATTGCAATTTCCAGCCCAGTGTGCAGTCCTTTATAGATGCTCTGACTCCAAAAGGGTCTTATCTTACATATCATCTAAACTTTGGATTAATGGTATCCATTTACTCTTTCTCTGAGTTCTAATTGAGATAATAGACCCAACCTTCTAGAAAATAAAATAAAATCAGTATACACAGTAATGACTGGATACCGAGGAGCAGGAACACTTTACACTGAAAAATTCACACTCAAAACTCTGCTCCTCCAATTGTGCTGGCAACTCCAGTTCAGTCTCCTTTTCCTGCTCTCCTTATTTCATGACCTCTGGTGGTACAATGGATAATAGATATTTGGTCTTTTTCCCTGGTCCTGGCACACAGCTCCTAAAACCCTCAGAATCTCCAAAGTGATGAGCATCTTTCATATGATCATGAGATGACCGGTGGGGGAGGAAGGAGGGGGATAAACAAGTTCATGATGAGGGCTGAGATCCCTAAAGACCTTAATTAGGTCTTAATTAGAGGATTGGAACTTTCAACCCTATACTTCCCTTCTCCAGGGAAGGAAGAAGGACTGGAGATTGAGTTAATCATCAACGGACAGTGATTTCATCTAGCATGCATAAGAAAACCTCCATAAAAATTCCTAAGTTATGGAGTTCAGAGAACTCCCACATTGGTGAACATGTCAAGGGAGGGTGTTGGGAGGGTGGCAAACCTGGAAAGGACATGAAAGTTCTATACCCTTCCCCCATACCTTGTCCAATGCATCTCTTTCATTTGGCAGTTGCTGCATTGTACCTTTCACAATAAAATAAATAATAATAATAAATAAATCTTTTCCTGGCACTATGTTTCTTTTGCCAAGTTTCCTTCCTTTGAGTTGATGGTAACACTGCACTTAGACTTGTAATTTTCTGGATCTAAGTATCTTTGTATAAGTTTTTGACACCAGTAGCTTTGACTCAACATGTTCTCCTTTCCTTACGTAGGGGTCATTGTTTCCTATGTCCGCTGCTGATCCTGCAACCAGATCTCAAGTCTGAGGAAGGCTTGGGGCTATAAAATGTCTCAGGTTTTTTACCTTTATTCAAAGATTTTAACTTTAGAAAAATTTTATATAAATTACAGAAATCACATGATAATAATCTACTCAGCAAATATTTACTGAGAAATTGTTATGCAAGATGGTGGGGATATATGATGAATAAGTGTGGACCAAAAAATGCCTGTTCTTGCATAGATTTCATTATACTGGAGGAAACAAAAAATAATAAAATACGTAAACGATATAAACTCTTGGATGCTGGTGAAAATTATGGGAAAATATAAGGTAGTAATAAGCACAGATCTAATTCTCTGTGGCACTTGCCTCCTCAGTCTCTTCTTTATACCTGCTGATGCTATTAGAAAAGCAGCACCTGGAAACACATTTTCTCACAGCCTCCCTTTGAGTAGTTGTGAAGACCCATTTCAGTGGCAAAGGGCATAGCAGGGAATGGTGTGAAAAATAAACCAAATGGAATGGAAACAAATGTGCAGTGGGAATGGATACACTCTCCAAATGTCAGGGTTTGAATAGGCACACAAAACCAAAACTGTGAGTCTCAACTATTGAGCCTCCTTCTCTGGAAGGCCATCTATTGTTGCGTCTGTGCAGTCTCTTGGAATGACTTCCTTGTTATTGCTAATTAATTGTCCAAATTAATGGTGAGTCAAGTCTATGATCTGAGATGACACATAACACACAAAAGATATTCCACTCAGGACAGGAGGATGCCTGCGCTGGATCTGCCAGATAAAACCCTATATCCAATTTTAAAGACTTTTCTGGGCCTGAAAAATCCATATCTACTACCAGATTATAAAGAATGCCCAGGGGAGCAAGGACTTTATTTCATTTACTGTTAAAGGCTGCACCCAGAATTATGCTTTGTATGGTGTAGGCACTTGATAAATATTTATTGGGTGAATGAATGGGGGCTCTATTCTACTGTTTACACCTCTACAGTGGTAAGAAGTTTCTACCTATTTAGAAATGACATTTCTGTAGTATCTATTTAACTTCAGTGCACTTTATCTTACGGTCAGTGCTTTTAAGGCAACAATTCCAAAAACTTCATGCTGGTTGTGTACTACTTTGGATTTTTTGTTCCAAGGAAATAATCGAGAAAAAGTCATGGACACAAGGAAATAGTCCTAAAAAAAAAGCAAGGATAATAGAGTTTTCTTTGGCAAGCAGGCAAGTCTTAACACAAATGTACCCATTACAATGGCAGAATTCCAGAATGGTAATAAATGGAAGAGGATCATGGCAGATTACTGTTCAGACAGCCCTCAGATTATACAGAGAACTGTCTCTGTTAGCCCTTTTCTCTGCACAAGTGGTTTTCCCTTTCTCCTTATCTTACCCCACAGAGGTTCTTTTCCATTCTACAGAAAGTGAAGCCATACGGAGGACCCTATGTGAAGCTCTAATCAACGGCCTCATTAGAGCCCAGACTGTCATACCAACTCAGGCACCAGGTGTGAGATTAAGGAATCTCCAAGTAATTTCAACCCCAGTGACTAAATTCTCTCTCAGACACTAGTCTTGCCAGCTGAGCTCCTAGACCTTGTAGAAAAGAGATAAACTAACTCCATCTTGTCCTGTCTGAATTTCTGAGTCACTGAAAATAAAATGGTTGCTCTTTGTTTTATGTCACCAAGTCGGATGTTGTTTGTTATTCAGCTATAGATGCAATACATAACAAAACACTTTCCAATCAGAGTGTAGCTTGTTGGAAAGGGGGGGAGTTCAGACATCATTTAATCTTTAATTTATAACACAATACAGGAAGGACATCAAAGAGTCACTCACCAAATATCTATCACATGCAATTCAAAGGCTGAATATATTTTTTATCTTTTTCCTTTTATATTCAGCTTTATGGAATTTTGGAAATCCACACATTTTGACTGAAAATGATATAGGAAATATACCTATGGGTTATATACATCATACTACATTTTTAGGATTCTTACTCCTTTCCTTTCTTCATTGTATGAAATTCTATGGGAGAAGTTGGACCTGCTATTGCAAAGCAAACTGAAGTGGAACAAAATACAGGAAAGTATTCAGTAAAAAGGAAAATCAGTCCAATTCCATTAAGTTCAGATCATTAGCTCCCTTTTCCAAACTGTGTGCCCACAGTTTTCCTCTCTCCTACCAAAATTCAATACCAAAATACTGCTGAATATAACTCTTAAATTGTGTTGGCTCAAAAGATGCCTGTAATATTGAAAAGTTCTTCTTGAAAAACGTATCTTAAAAACCCAACAAGTGGTTACTGGCCTTCCCCAGGTAGCATACTAATTTCTCCATTATCCTAACTTTATCAGGAAATGAGATGCTCAGAGTAAGTGTATTTTCCAGATAGTTCCCCCAACTCAGGGGACTATACTCAGGAAGCTTATACATTCTCTCGGTACAGGGTGTTGTCCCCTCTGCAGGACTGCAGGCCAAAAGAAGAAGGTCTGGCTACCCCTTCGAGTGTCATTAAATCCCGGGCTATGGAAACTTCCATTCCGAAATTACACAAAGGCTGATGGTATACGCTTCAGTCCTGAGGATGCACTGGAGCAAACCCTAGCAGTGATTTAAAATTACTCTGTGCTAGATATGTGATAGATATGAAGCAGAATGCACATGCATTTACTGGACTTCCTCCTGGAATTCAACAGCACCGGAGAGTCACCAAAGAGTTTTAAACAGAAGAGCCAATAGATCAAACATTGATTGAAATTAAGTGAATAGAAAAGCAAATCAATATTCTCTTTCAGTTGTCTAAACAAGAGATAATGACTCAGAAAAGAAAAAGGGAGTGAGAGTGAGGATGGAGAGGAGAAGTCAAAGGTCTTCGCAAACCTGAATTAGCCAACATACGAGTGTAATCACATATAATCAACGAACTGTCTATATGCATCACTGTGGGTATAGAAAGGCGAGGACAGGTAAGATTTGTCTGTTCAAATCTATCTCTGAAAGGCAGGGGCCATGATTTACCTATGGGACTTATAACGGAAAATCTTTGGTTGGTCTTTTTCTTTAGCTCATTATAACTAAATATTGTTCAGTGGCAGCTGGTGAAATGAGTGGAACAGGGGACTGGATTGCTGGGTGGGGGGACAATTTTGCTCATTATTTGATCACTAGCCCCCTGCTTGCTTCTCACTCTTTGTGAGCCTTGCCTCATGGGGGGCAAGCAGGAATCAGGTGGTAACAGGCATAGGCTTTGTATTCAGATTGACCTCTGGTACAAGAACTGACTCAATCAGGGCCTCCCCGGTGGTGCAGTGGTTGAGCGCTGCGCTGTGGAGCTGTCGGCAGTGGCGATGTGAGTTTGACGCCCGGCCGGGAGAATCCCACATGGTGCGGCAGACCTCTCCTGCCTTGCCCGCTGCTCCCCTCAGCAGTGTAACCTCTGATCTGCCTGTTCTGCTCCCCACTCTGTCTCTGGTGAGCCCTCTCGCTGCCCCACGCCTCCGGCCTGTACCCCAGTTGTATGTATAAATAAAATCTTTAAAAAAAAAAAAAGAACTGACTCAATCACTTAATCTCCCTGTATCCTTGGGCAAGTTGCTTAGTCTTTTTGAATCTCAGGATCTTCATCTGTAAAATGAGGATAAGAATAGCCAAGTACTCTTTTCTCCCCTGCCTTGAGTCCTTATCCTCGGTCCCATGTAACCATGAAATCATCCACATTTGTCTTTCTCCTTCTATTTATTCACTTAGCATAATCCTTACCAATATAGAGAAACAAAACAAAGGAACAGACAAAACTAAACCAAAGTAAACTTTAGAACAATCTATTTATAGAATTGAGGCTACCGGAAGGGTGGAGAGCAAAGTGGGGCAGGGGCCCAATGGACTATGATGGAAGAATGGGTGATCTAGTGGTGGGTGTGGCAAGGTACATCTGAAGAGGTATGAACCTCTCCCTCTAACTCATATACAGCACATACATAGGCAGCAACATTACCTCAGTAAAAATAATAGAATTTTAAAAAGAGACAATCATAGCCTAAAAAATAAAATAGCCAAGTAGATTTGTTAGGTGTTGATGGAAGAATTAGGTAGGATGACACAGGGTCTGACAGAGAGGGGTGCTCCTCCATCAGGGAAGTGAAATCCCACTTTTGTTGACAGCCAACAAGATGGCTATTGAATACTTGAGTGACTGTGTGTGCAGTTTCCTGTCTGTTTTCCCAAACAGAATGACGGGTCTGCTATGTAAAGACCATACCTCCTTCAGCTGCTGCTGTCTTCTCTGGGCCAATGCAGAGCCAGGCACATAGGAAGAGCACCATGGCTACTGCTGAACAACTAAGGGGAAGTAGAGAAGAGTCATGTCGAATAGTGGGGTGGGAAGAGAGAGAGAAATGGACAGATAAACCACCCCCGTCCCCTGTCCCCTGTTCTCCCTGTGCCTCTCAGTATTGCTGCCCTGAAACCTGACTATTCAGGAATGGAGGAGGGCGGAGGACTGAGCAACTGAAGTGAACAGCACGCTCCTCTGATCCCTGAAAAAAACCTCTTGCAGTCCCAGGGGTTCAAACCCTCTGCCCAAGTGGGAGCAGATTTCTTGGGCCTCATTCAGCAATAAGTGGTGAATATGTCAAAACAGACAGACTTCCCCAGACTAGGAGAGGGAGGATTAAATATCTAGGTGTTCTGGCTTCCAAGGACCATGGACCAAGGCAAAACCCGGCGGGGAACACAGACGTTTAAAGCGGCCTCAGAGAATGTCATGCAGAAATTCATGAAATTCACATCCTATTACAGCAGCTTCATTTTTTTTTTTTTTTTTTTTTTACAAAATTTGGGTTTCTGGAAATCTCAGTGGGAGGCCCTGACAAATTTATAGATTCTAAGGTAGAAAATTTAAACCTAATAAAGCACCAGAACAATTTTTAACAGTTTTAATGGAGATCTTTCTAAAATGTATTAATGTGCCCCTGCTTCCAGCCATGATGAACACCAAATACATTGCGCATTTTGGGATGACCAGGGCCGCTGTGAATAGCAGTGACTGCTGAGTTGTAGGGATTGTTGATTTGTCTTTTAAGGGCCTTAGATCAACTCTCTCTTGACCCTTCTCTCTATGTGGCTGCCTATAGGGAGCCTGTACAGCTGTTGCCCCCTATATCAAAAGGCACCCAGAAAGTGACACTGTTCTAACCGATGGTCTATTCATACAACCGTGGCTGTCTCTGTTTTCCACGCTGCTTCTCCTGTTGCCATGAAGTCTCCACAATTCTTCCCACTCCTCCCAATGGTTTTCTGCTGCCCCTTCTGTCTCCAGGTTAAAACTAGGATAAAGGTCTTATCCCTTCCAGAACAAACCACACTACCTCCTATAATTGGCAAAAATTAAGTTCCCAGTCTTTAGAGTTAAAAACCATCAGTATAAACTCATGTTTAGCTTAAAACAGATGCAGATGGCTCACTATAGGTATCCACAGATGTATCTAATATGTGGATTAGTAAACAAACATGTATTTTACTGTTCATCCAGCTGAGAAAAATAATTTTCCAGAGGCAAACTGCACATCACACCTACTATCCGGATTATAGTTTATTATGCCATTCTTCATTACAAGGAAACAAAACTAACTGGGAAAATTATTGATTCCAGGATTGGAATCAATATACACTATACGTTACACATCAGAAATACACATTAAGAGCCTGGAGAATCTTGTAGTGCCAGAAAGCAAGACTCAAAAGAGTTTTGTTTTTTTTAAATCCATAATAATATGAGTATGTCAAAAGGACACAAGTACAACTAAAAGAGCTTTCAGTGGTAAATTTAGGACAGTGTCAGCAACAAAAAAGGAGGCATTAAATTATAACTCCAAGCATAAAGTAAATATCCATGACTCCATACTTATATAGGTGATTGAATAAATTAATAATTGGGAAAGAAGGAGCAAATCAAATATCCCATGAAGAATAATTACAATTTATGTAGCTAACTCTGGCCTCCTGGGGATGGAACATAATTCCCCACTCTGGTGTGCACAGCAGGTAGTGGCTGCCTTCCAGAAAGTACAGCATAGGAAGGGGTGAGGGGGGTAATTTTACAGTGGGAGAACCTGACCAACATGAGCTCAGAAGGTGACGGTCAACATAAACAGTGATACTGATAATATGCACCCTGGATGTGATCTGCCAGTGAAGGGTGGTTCTTTACCCCTGTCGTCTCCTCCCCAAACCCATAGCCACCATGTAAATTAATCATAAGAAACACATCCCACAAATCGCCATTGAGGAACATTCAGCAAAATATCTCACCTGTACTCCTCACAACTGTCAAGATCATCGAACACAAGGACAGTCTGAAAACCTGGCACAGCCAAGAGAAGCCCCAGGACATGACAGCAAAACATAACGTGGTTTTCTGGATGGGGTTCTGGAACAGATAAAGGACATTGGGGGGAACCTAGGGAAATCTGAATAAGCTGTGAACTTTAATTAATAGTTATAATAATGTGTCAGTACTGGTCTGCTCATTTTCACAAATGCTGTGTCCTCATTTAAGAGCTGAATCACAGTGATAAAGCAGGATAACTGGGTGCAGCGTCTATGGGAACTCTCTGTGCTACTTGGCAGCTGTTTTGTAAATCTAGAGCCTTTAGTCTTGCAAGCCTGGGAAGGGAGGGTCCAGCTCCCCAGTCCTACACACCCTGCTTCTCTGGGGATGGGCGCTCCTGTACTCTCAGCCCTTAAGGTGCCTGTCAGCTTACAGTGAATCAGGACATGCCTCGCATGCATAGAACGTGAGAGGACTGGGCAGTCCATTATTTCCTGGAGTGCGCTTCCCAATGTACCCCTGTACAGAGCTCAGATTCATCAAGGAATAAAAGTCTACTGGCAAATGACAAAAGCTCACATAAGGTCGGGAAGCCAATTGATTGGAATTTGTTAAGGAAAGACCACTCCCCACAGTTCTCATTTACAAGCTTCTCAAACTGGCTTCTAATCTAACTTCCTGCTAAGAAAATGTGTTAAAGCATCAATAAAACGTTTCTAATAAGCCCTCCATAACCAAAACCTAATTGAAGCTTATAAAGAGAGGGAACACCAAGTACCCCTTAAAAGGCAAAGAGAAAAATGTTGGCCTTTGAGAGCCAGCATGCCAAGTGGCACTTCTACTTGCTTGCTGGCCTTGGAAAGGAGAGGACTAGTCTCTGTTCTCCTGAGGCTTTGTCAACTCATGACAAGGCAAGATTTGTCTGCAGCAAGGAGGTTAGCCTCTGGAGAGTAGAATTCTGGACAAGCAAATGGGATTCAATTCTACCCTTTCCCTCCTTGATTAAACTGCTTCAACCAACAATTTTCTCATGCACAAATGAAGAACAACAAAACTTCCACCTTCCCACTTACATGACAGATGTGAGAATTAGTGGAAACATTATTGTAAGAGCACAAGGGGGCGTCTCTTTCTTCAAGGCTTTTGATGTGTAATTTCTTGTAGAAGTCTTAGATTCAGTGGGTGGGTCTTTGTTTTAGCCAATCCCTTGATAAATACTCCTCACTCCATGCATATGTTACATTCACCTCCTCCAGTTATTAATTTCTTTATAACTTATTCATAGACTAAACAATGTGGTCTTTTCCACCACCCAAGTCCTCCTTCTTCTAATCAGGGCTTTCCTCCCTATATACCTGGGAATATTTGACAGACTGAACTGACATCCTCACCACAAAGATACATTAAAAAGTCTGTGGACTGAAAACATCATATTATATAGCATATTTAAATTCTCCCTGGGTAGACTACCTATAAACACAGAATTTCTGGTAACTTTAGTCTATACCACCTATTACCACATCCACAACCAGAAATAAATTTATTCCTGGTCTGGCATAGAGGCCATGGTTTTGCTCAGGCCCTTCCATGATCATTCTCCCCATTTCTAGGACTTCACTCTTAGTCTCACTTTAGCAACACTTTTGCTAGATAATCAGTTTCCTGCAGCCTCAGGGATAGTTAGTCAGCAACCTCTAAGCCAGCTCTGGTTCTTGAAAGCGACCAGGACACTTTTCTCATATCCACCCACCTGCAGCCTCCTCTTTTCTCTCTGCTGTTGTCATTTTGGCTATCCAAATAGAGGTCTCACTCTTTTCCTTCTGATACCTTCCATCATGAATACATTAGGGCTTTTCTGCTTCCAGTTCTCTTAGCATCACTCAAGCAGACTTGAGTGTTTATTTAAGGAGTAGATATAGTCATAGAAAAGGAGGAGTTAAAGATAATGGAAAAGGGAAAATCTTCCAGCAAAGTCTTAGAAGAAACTTGGATTTGAAACACAGGTGATTGAATTCAAGAAGGGAAAAAGGAAAGGAGAGGTTTGGGCCCAGACTGGGAAGATTTCAAGAGGCTCATTCCCATATTATCTTTTTATTTTTAATGAAAGTAAAAAGAATCCTTGCTGATATTTAAGATGGGCAATAATTATGGAAAGTAAGAGTAAATTAAGGAAAAACTATTGAGAAAGGTAGGAACCCCTGGTTGGGCAGGGGGGCGGGGGTGGTAGGGTTAAGAATTGTAAGTCCCACTAAAGCTTATAATGGCACCTCCAAGCCATTTTGGGAAGCTCCATATTACCACATAGATCTTAGGTATTTCTGAAAATTTTGTTTAAAGGGAATTGTGACCTAAAAACTAAGCCCCACTGCTCTAGAACTATCTTGAAATATCTTTGACCATAGAAACTCCTCTATCTGGATTTGAAATAAAAGAGACATGAGGTATGAAACAACATTTATCTGGATTTGAAGTCAAAGAGATATAAGGTACTAAGGGGAAAAAGTTTAATTCTCATAACTTTCCTTTATCTTGGGCATAATTTTGGTTTGTTGCCAAGCACCAATCAACTCTGGGTAGTGCCTGCATTCCAAAACAATTCTATAAGAATATATTATTCTAAGAACAGTAAACTATTGTAATGTTTCATAGTTTCAATATCAGTTCTAAAAGAACACCACATCACTTTTTCTGTTGATTATTTTCTCATGAACCTGGAGTGTTTGATTTATACTCAAATATTTCTACATCTAAAAACACTTTGGTATTTTATAATCAAGTTTTAATCTTCTAAACTAGATGATTCAAGGAAAATACTTAATCCATCAAAATAACTCCAAACCATGTGCTTTTCAAATCACCCTCAAAATGGCATATACTTTCCATCATGTTTGGATTGTAAAAGGCTTTGCAATTTATGACCATTGGCTTACTTCCAGTTCCCCAAGCTGTCAATGCTACAGTAATGCCATCCTCCAAAGGACCACTGGCAAGATTTCACAGGGATATCTGTGGGTTCAGATTAGCAGGAGTAACCAATGAGTTTATTAAGTAATAGCAATCAACCTTGGACCTTATTCCTAAATGCCCTTATAGTTTAACAGAATTGGAAATAAGTTTAATGGAAATAGAAAGAGAACTCAAAGTATTAATTGCCCACCAAAAGCCAGTCCTTAACATATATTATCTCAATTTAATTTGGGGAATTATTTAACATAAGTTAGAAAAGCAAGCAAGTCTCTGAGTCTAATAATGTCGCAAAGGATATATCCAAAGATTAGGTCCCAGGCTGGTCTGTTCTTTCCACCACCCCATTCTATTGATTCCTACTAACGAGTGTTAAAAATAAAGAAAATAAACTCCAAAAGTCTTTTCTAACTATTTCTACTGAAGATATGATTTATGAATATATAATATATGAAATACATATGTATATTCACCAAGATAGCAAAAGTCACAATTACATCTTTCCTTAAACCACAGGTAAAAAGGAAATATATTCTAATCACTTTCCAGAATTAGACTGGGTCTAGAAAAAGATATTCAGAAAATGAAAGAGCATATCTAATAGTATACCAAATGATTACATTGATTAAACATAAGGAAATTATCCCAAAGTTAATTTCTCTAAGAAGATGGCCTTTTCAGTGTAAGTAGGAATTTATTATTCATATTGTTGATAGTAACTTCCCTTGTCTTAGTTCTATCTTTTGAATGTGTACACAGACATTGTTGAATTTAAAACATTCACAACATATAATTGTCTGATATAATTCACGTCTGAAGAAACAAACAAAAAAAAACCTACCCCTTCAGAAATTCCTTTCTGCCATCTTATTTTGTTTTTAAGAAATATATTTTTAAAGAATTAAAAGGCTTTACTGTTAAAGAAAGTCCTATCTTACTTTAGTTTATCCACAACTTATTTTACTCTTCAATCATTAAAAAGAAACAAAAACATGAATACGTCTTTATCAAAGACTTTGAAAAATGTCTATTTCTTATCAAATCTTCCAAACATTTTTCCAGGAATGATGGAAGTTTTCCTCTTTTTCCTTATTCTTTTGAATGCATTTCTACATCTTGCCTTATTCAAAAAACCAAGTGTTATAACAATACTAACAAACCTAGCTTGGGGAGCAGTACTTCTTGCGGTTTTTTAAGGGTTTCAGGCCTCTGAGTTAAACAGGTAAGTTCATCACCTAGGAGCCATGTGACCCCCACAAGTTGCTTTAGCCCTATAAAGCTCAATTTCCTCTTTCATAAATTGGGGATGAGAGAACATTCCATATAGAATCATCATGAATATTACATGAAGGCTGTCAAGCAGTGCTGATGCTGCCTGTCAGTCAGTTGTGGACAACATTAGCTCTTTCAAATGGATAAAGCTTACACATGTAAATTCTTGGAAATTCTGGAAGACATGTTCATGTAAGCATTTCCATATCATTGTCTACAGTGGAATGCCATGATCCAACTTCTGCAAAAACAGGCTTTGAAGCAGTCCTCTGGGTCCCTGTGAATGTTCTGAAAATTTGCAAACATTCATATAATTTTCCACATACATACACTGTGAAAACAGGAGAACACATTTTCAAATGTTAGAAATCTTACTAAGTTTTTTATGTTTCTTTACTTTTCTATCAGATAATTTGCTGCTTCTCCACCAGTCAGTTAAAACAAATTTGCTGAGTGCTAGGTTTGATGCTTTAGGAGTAAGAGAGAATTACATGTCTTGCTCCTGACATTATAAACCTTGGAATCTGTGGGAGAGACAAGAACCATGCCAAAAAAATAATGAAAATACAGTTCAAGACAGTGGATACTTCAGTAGGAAATTAAATAAAAACACTACAGTTTATGGGAGAGAAACAACTGGAGGTGGTAAAATAGAGATTATTTACATCACTTGTCCTCCAGATCAGCTCTCTCTACTTCTGAGAGTCAACAAACCCACTAGGCAGGAGGGTAGTTACTTGGGTCCTGGGGAATTTAAATGTAGGGAGGATGAGCAAACGTGCTTCAGACAATTTTAAGAGAATTTTAAGAGAGCTACTCCTTAGTGCTCAACAAATCTGATGTGTGAGTTTTCAACATTCCCCACCCAACTCCCTGTGTACTCTCCCTGCCAACTTTGGAATCACCCAGACTCAAAGGAGAATAAAGGGAATTAACTGTGTCTCCTACAAAGGGTTGCATGAATAGTGTTAGCTTAGCATGAAAATAGGCCATGAGGATATGAGTCACTCCAGTCAAAACACCATTTTCTCCCCTTAAAAATATGTATTTGTTTGGGGGCCTCCCCGGTGGCGCAGCGGTTGAGCTCTGCGCTGTGGAGCTGTCGGCAGCGGCCATGCGAGTTCGACACCCACCTGGGGAGAGTCCCACATGGTGTGGCAGACCTCTCCTGCCTCGCCCGCTGCTCCCCTCAGCAGTGTATTTCTGATCTGTCTGTTCTGCTCCCCACTCTGTCTCTGGTGAACCCTCTCACCACCCCACGCCTCTGGCTTGTGCCCCAGCTTGTATGTATGGATGAAAAAATCTTTAAAAAAAATATGTATTTGTTTGGGCCTCCCTGGTGGCACAACAGGTTAAGTGCAACGCTGTAGAGCTGTCCACAGCTGTGGCACATGTTCGATGCCCAGCCAGGGAGATTCCCACATGGTGCGGCAGACCTCTCCTGCCTCGCCTGCTGCTCCCCTCAGCAGTGTATTTCCGTCCATCTGCCTGTTCTGCTCCCCACTCTGTCTCTGGTGAACCCTCTCGCAGCACCACGCCTCTGGCCTGTACCCCAGCTTGTGTGCAAAAATAAAACAAATCTTTTAAAAAAATGTATGTAATATATATGTATTTTTTACAGGTTGTTTTCAACTTTTAGCACTGCATTCGGTTACCTGTGACCCGCGCCACTGGAGCACCACCTGAAAGCCTAGGCAAGCTAGTCAGTATGTTTCTCAGAGTGACTTCTGGGCTTACACTTTCTGCCACCTAAGGTGCCTGGGAAAGCTGGTGGAAGGAGAGGACAGAGTGGCATTTCTCCACACCGTTGGGGCAGGAGAAAGACTTCAGATTGGGCTGAATAAGCTGCTAACAAGATGTTAATAAGATGCTGTGTTTCTTTCCTGTTTATGATCTAGTGACACCTCTTCTCAAAACTGGAATTGCTGTTTATCTATAAAATCTGAAAATTAGAGCCTGCAAGTTTTTCAGAAGCAATGAAAGGAGGGCAAGATTGTCCTGGGGTAAAAAATGAGGTAGGAAGTGGGTTATGTGTGTAGAAGCCTTCGGTTTTCATGAAAAATGTCATGATCACCATCAAAACTACTACCATGATTTCCAAAATTTATACCCTTTATTTCAAACTCCTTCCCAGGAAAATCTCCATGGTTTAGACATTTTTGGACTCTAGAAGAAAATAGGGTTATCATTTCTAGTGGGCAAAACCTTAAAAAGATATACAGAGATGGAGAGAGCAACTGATTAAAAGTTGTAGGGAACTGCTAGGTCAAAAGGGAAGAAGATGGGGACTCAGCTATTCCCTCAAGAGAGGCTTATAGAATTTTCCAAAAAGATTTGTGATATGCTTAAATAGTAACCTTATGTGTCAGAATTCATGCAGAGAATCACATATTTAAGAAAAATTAAATGACCCACATATACACAGGCTATGCTTAAATTACTAATGGAAGAGCAGGTCGTAGAAAAGGCATTCTAAGAGAGAGAGGCAAAAGTGAGGCACAAACTGAGTAATGAGACAATTCATGAGGTCCTTTCACCAGTGCACTGGGGAACAGAGTGTCTCTCTTGTCTTCTGGAGTATTTTCTGTGTCTGTTGGCAAAGCCCTCCATATAAATCTGGATTTTCGGTGAGGAATTATTTCCGTCTTTAGTCTTCAACGGATACCATGAGTTGGTGCTTGATAACTATTCCTTTATTCATTGATGCGTTTCATTTATTCAAGAGTGACGGCCATGTTCTAGTGTCGGCGTCAAATAACAAGATTTTAGCCCTTCACTGAGTTCCACTCTGCCTGAGTGGCAGGTCTAAAATTATTGCACCTGCATTTCTTGGCAAACAATGGGAGCCTATCAGTTGAAGGGGTTTACCAGCAGGAGCACCTCCACCTGCTCACCTATGGAAGGGATTACTCACTCTGTCCCCTTTTTTCCTGCATCTCCCTGTTTTGTAACCCCTCCACCCCAACCCAGTGTATGTGCTTAGAGGGGTGTAAAATAGAGATTAAAAGATCCTTTAGAAAGACTCTCCTAGGTAGGATTCCTAATATGTAGTTCTTGGTCAATTCTTTCTGACTCTCTCTCTAATATCTGTATTTCTTAATCCATCTATCATCTCCATAATGTTTAAAAAGCCACTAAACCTTAACAAGTCCTTGTTTCTAATTAAAAAGAAGCAACCATTCAACACCTATTTATTGAATGTCTACTGTTTCCTTAGTGCTAGGATTTCACAGTCTTCTCTATTAACTTCTATTTGCTTTTGTTTTAACACTAGCCAGGTAGACACTAAGTCTACAAATCCTGAATCCCAAGCCCAGTACAGGTATGACAACAATTAGCTGTGTGGCCTTGGAGAATTTCTCTCTCTAGGTCTGTTTTCTTGTCCAACACAGACACTATCATATTATTGTAGACTGAATTGTGTCCCCTCAAAATACATATGTGACAGGCTAAACCATGATATCTGAAATGATATTTGGTGGCATTTAAAGTTGAAGTTAAAATGAGTTCCTAAGGATAGGCCCTATTCCAAGATGACTGGTACCCTTATAAGCTCAGGATCCAGAAAGACACAAAGAAAAGACCTTGCAAGAACAGATGAGAAGGCGACAGATGAGAAACCAAGTCGATATGAAGAAAATTTTTAGTTTCTTTTTTAAGGTTCAGTTGCTCAGCAGTGAGACCAACCTTTAAGTACACGTGTTTAAAAATGCTTGTTCTCCATAAGTGACTATATTAAATAGTCCCTGAAATTTTACTGTAATACATTCCTGGAGTGAAATTTAGCAGAGCAGCAGGTTCCTCTTAGATCCCAGGCAAACAACTGAAGCACAGAAGCCATTGGCGGGGAGGAGGGGGACTGCAGCTAAGTTGGGGCCCAATGTGGTCCTGTGGAGCTTGGGGAACCTGCAGTGAAGTTCATAAACTCTGAGAACTTTATAAACCATATCTAGTTGGTTGTTTTTCTTGGGGGTAGGGAAAGATTGGAGGTAGGATTGTTTTATTTTATTTTTAGGAAATACATCCCTCTTTCCATTTTTCATAGTGGTTCCACGGACACTGCTTTGGGAATCTAAATTTAAACAATTGATACTCCAATCATTACACAATGTCAGTTTAAAGATTTCTAAACATTTGGACTGCTGGATTTGACAGGCTGACAAACTTTAAACAAAGGTAAAATAACTAACTGCAAGACAAAGACCTATAAATTTGAAGGAGAGGGAGGGTGAGGGTTATGGTGGTGACATTTTTCTTTTATTAACTGCTAGACAGGAAATGAGGCTTAAAGTATTGAAGGGATGATGAAGGAGAGGGGAAAGGCATCAGGTAAATGCATTGCAAAAACCCCACAGCAAAGGTGGTGCTGAGAAATTGGTTTTAGCAACTGATATGTTACACAGAAAGAGGAGCCAATAATCTGGAATCCTCTGATACTAACTCCTACTGATCTTAATTGATATACTAGCTTAAGCAAAACTGTTGGAAAATATATTTTCTTCTCATTCCTCAAACCCTATTAATATCTTTGAGTGGTAAATTTATTACATCATGATCATTGCTGGAAACCACCACTTTGTTATTCCTTTGTGTTAGGCCTTCCCAAATGGCAGGACAATCCATGTCAGGAGAACCCTAATTGCAAGGATACACCAGTAGCAGTGCTGGAACTATTAATAGTCTGCATGCCATTTGATTGCACATCACAACGGCAAGACTCAGGAATTTTGGGAGAAAAGGTATTGGAAAAAGAACTGTGTGTTTGGGTTAGGTCATTATGGTAATAAGACTGGCTCTATTAGCTGGTCATTTAAAAACCTCCATAGCACTTGATAGCCCTCCAGTGAAATACTTCATTTAATTTCCCCATAATCCATTCCCTCTCCTGCCCATCACACCTTTAATAACCCTACGTCACATGCTCATTAATCTTTCTACTTCTACATCATAGAGTTTTACATTTTAATTTTAGAACCGGTCATCTTGTTAGTTTGATTTATTATTTTCCTCTTTCGAAAAGTCCACACTCTTTTTCTATGTACTATAAATAACAAAGCATGGCTCCAGTTGAATAACGGAGCTGTAATTCAGGCTGGGGACTTAGCTGCCATTCCTAAACCCTCAAGCTGCACCCCAGGGGATCACAGTGTCAGTAGAGGTTTGTGATTGAATTACAGCCCTCCAGTCAATCAGGGACCATACACTATTCAAAGTATTCCTACAAATGACAAGTTATTAATGCTTTGAAATGAAAGTCAGAACTACAGTAGATCAGATGTTAGTTTAATGAGGATAGCTTTTTTCCTACTTAATGAGGTAGGAGCCTTTTTTCCTGTTTCTTAAAGAAATAAATCATAAGCAATAAATAAGAGAAAGCTCATAGGTAGTCAAGCTTTACTGTAATTATTATTGTTCCTGTTATTTATAAAATTGTATGGTGTTCTTTGAGAAACACATTTACTTTCGGAATGCTAAGAAAAAAACAAAAGGAAGAAAAGTAAAACAAGGAAGAGAGGGAAAGAAGATTACTTGAATGCCATCCTAAAGTTCCAATCACTTCATAATTGAATTTCATAATTTCAGACACTGGTGAAGAGCTATGGGTGTGAACACTTGGCAGACTGTGACCTAAAAGCGAGAGACTAAATTGTAAACCTTAAAATGTCAAGTCAAATAGAACCATATATCTTGGTTACTAATGTCGCAGGAAAACATAGTTGCAGATTATTGTAAAATCCTGGGGAATTCCCAAAAGCTATTTTCTGAACACTTTTTTCTTAAACACTAGCAGAATGCGCTATTTTAATTTTCAAACATGAAGATTAATGATTATAAATGCTATTAGAGAAGATTATATCTCAAATGTAACACAATCTGCTTCCATCTGCAGGAAAAAACACACAGCCAAGTCACTCACCTGAGGAAAGTATACCTGCCTTTTGGACAGGGTCCGTCATCATTGACCTTTTCGAGACTCGGGAAAGTTGTAGATTTTTGCTCCAGGAAAAAAACTACATTAACAACACCTCTCTCCCTTTCTCACGAACCTCCCCTCCCAAGCTCACACGCACATGTACACAACCACATACATAAACACACTACTTCTCATACACAAAATGTTGTACATTTCCATGGTCTCAGGATAGGAGCCCTTGCTTAAAGGAATAAACTGTGTCTAAAAGGAGAACTAGCCTAATTTTGATCAATTAACAAAATATTTACTGCTTAATTTGAAGATTAGAATCAAATTTAATTCCATAGGAAACTAAACTTTAAGTGTCATTTTAAGAGAAAAAAAATTTTTAACTCACTTCAGAAGACTAAACGCTTGGTATAGGGTCTGCCGTTTGATGCTGTTCTCAATTTAATGCTTTGAAGATGCTCTTGATAGGGAATAATCTAAGAATTCATGCTTCTATGGCCAGTAGCCTAGTCAAATAAATCCTAGGAATAACTATTGTTATTGAATTCATGATGATACAATAGATGTAATTGAAAAGAGTCTCTGGGACTCATTTTTATCATCAGAAAGTATTATTTATAACTCAATCTAGTAATGTTAAGTATTCTAGGTAACAAGTTTTTGAAAAGAGCCTAATATTAGATAGTACACATCCAAGCATATTAATTCATAATTACCCTCCAGAGGCAAAAAATTAAAAAAGCAAGTAGATTCATAAAATGTTTTTTTAGTGAATTTTGTCTTTACCCTAGCCCTTCACTTGAACTACACTCCTCTCCTTTCTTTCCTTCTATTGGTGAAAATATTTCATTTTATCTTTATTCTTTGACGTCCATTGCCCTTTTCAACATACATATGTGTGCATAAAATAAAGGGTCTGAGAGCGGTATATGTTGAAGGTGGTATTTTCTGTAGCCTCAGTAAAGTAATGTGAGAAGCAGGTCAAGAGCCAGGGAGTGAGACATGGTTGTGACTAGGTGACCAGTTGGAGTCCATTCTCCGCATCATTCAAGATCTTTGAGACGTGCAGTGACAGAAGCCCTTAATGTCTTTCCTCTGCTATGACTCATAGGGCAGCACTGCCCGGGGTTACTTCATCAAGTTTTCCTTCTTCACCCAGGCTCAGACTCATTTTAAGTTTTAAGATGAGGGAGTTTTTAATGGCAACTCCGCCAAGCCAACTATCACAGTAAATTAAGATTTCTCAGTTTGAAATAAACGGGAAAATCCTTCATTCCTGTGGCAAGAATACCTCCATCCAGTGAATGTCAGAGATAATCGGCACTCACCCTGAGTGAGCCAAGTTGAAACCTCTACATTTTGCCTGATACCAAAGTATCCTGGGATTACCCAGTCAGTGTACCCAAAGAACACATGGTCATCCTCCCCTCCCGCCCTTCAGCAATTAAAACCCCCTCTGTCCAAAAAAGAAAAAAAAAAGTGTGCATTTTTTAATGCAGGAAGTAAGTTCAGGCATTTATCCTTGATCCCTTCATCCAAGGAAGTACCCACATTTACCACCATCATGAATGAGCAGGCTTAGTGAGAATCAAAGCATCAGGATGGTATCTAAAATCTATCAGGTCTGAAATATTTGAAGTTATTGTGAGCTCATGTTCCTTGGAACTTTGTGGAAATTCTTTGGGGTTATGTTTAAAGGTCTCTAATTAAAGTGTCAAATTTTTAAGGTTAAAAATTCATCAGAAAGTTTTCTTCAATGTGATGTTTTCTCCTAGAATTGGCTTTCATTCCATTAGACTTAGTCTTAGTTCTCATAGTACACACATAGGTGTTTTGACTATACCTCCAGGCAAATTCTGGGTAGTGCCTATCAAAGTCCTATTATGAGGTTGAGAGTCAGTTTTACCCACATTTACTAGTGCTTAATATACACGAAATCCCATGTATAGCATTTTTGTATATGTTTCTTTAATAAAGCTTCACAGATTTGAAAAATAGCATTATCAATTTGACTATAGATACTGAAATTCAAAGAGTAGCAACAGAAAATGGTTTGGTAGGTAGGAAATAGCTTATCATGAGTACTTTTCCATGCTCTCTAGTTCTCTTTCCAGTCATTCTTTTAACTACACTATTTTCTCCTGCACTCTGGACAGTCCAACTGGAAAATTAAATTCAGAGTCATTTTCACCTGAAATCATAGTTTGATGCTGGATTGATCTCACTTATTTTGGTTTCCAAATTACGTTGTGAAGTACCTTTCTAGTGATATGGAGACCTCTCCAAATATTGCATAAATAAAAGTGCTAAATTATGAAGTCATGGTTTTAATGCATGGATAAGCTAGCCAGAGAGTAAGGAAATTCCTAAGATGTCAGAAACAACGAAAAAGCACACGTCCTCAGGAGTAAGTAAATGCAGAACCAGCGCATGTGGGGGACACATGCCAATGTTGGGGCAGGGCAGTTCTCAGTTCACAGACATCTATTAAAAAGTATTACAAACTAGTGTTAAGAACTAAATACATGTTTAAGTGTATTATATGCATTACATGTATTACATGTACGTGATTATAACTCCATGTTCACAGCATAGGTTAAAAAGATAATAAGGGCCTCCCTGGTGGCGCAGCAGTTAAGTGCTGTGCTGTGGAGCTGTCGGCAGCGGTGACGCAAGTTCGATACCCGGCCAGGGAGATTCCCACATGGCACGGCAGACCTCTCCTGCCTTGCCCGCTGCTCCCCTCAGCAGTGTATTTCCGTCGATCTGCCTGTTCTGCTCCCCACTTTGTCTCCGGTAAACCCTCTTGCCGCCCCATGCCTCTGGCCTGTACCCCAGCTTGTATACAAAAATAAATAAATCCTTAAAAAAAAAAGATAATAAAAGAATGTAATGAATAAAGTTTATACCAATTTATAAAAATTAAACAGATGTTAGATCATAAAGCAAAAATTAGAAATATATTTCAATGAACAAGCAAACTATTTTTTATGTAGGTGATATGGAAACATTCTTTAAATATATGTAAAGCAAAACATTAATTCAAGAATACAGAGAAATTCTGATTTCTCTATCAATTCAAAAAGTTAAATATATTGTTATAACCTCTTCACACAAAAGAAGACACATGACTAGTTTATTTTAACATGATTTCTGGTGCCAATTATAATTCTAAAGGACACAATACCCAAATACCATCATCCCAAATGATGAAATCTTGAAAGAACAAAATCCCTAAAGTCTAAAATCTCAAAAATCACAATCCCAAAATATCAAAATCCTAAATGTTGAAATCCTGAAATTTGGAAAGAAGTAAAAACTCAAGTAAAAAATACAGGAAATCTCCCCTGCCAGATTATTCCAATATTTTGGACAAATTCTGCCCCTTCACACATGGTGCCATGCACGCTTGCCTTCAAAAGTTGTCTTTCATCAGAGGATGGGAAGAATTTGACAAGTTTACCAACCTTCTAAACTAAAGACACTTAATACAGAGTTTTCTACACAGATACAAAGCATATTAAATGATGAGCCAGGCGTTGGCTATCAAAAATAGACCTCTTATATTCAACACTAAGTCTAACAAAGAAAAACTACCCCGACTTCACTTTGGAGTAACAGATAGCACTTCCAAACTATTCCCACTATTTTTTGATCAACTATATCAAAAATTCATGTCCTTATTTGATCCAAAAGTTCTGGGACTTATCCATTCATTTCTGAATTAATGATTTAAAAAAAAACAACAAAGAATTTGATACAACACTTATTTAAAGATTTGGTGGGCTTTGCATGAGAAATTGAATTGTAATTGAAGCCCCAATCAAAAATGAGAGATTTGTAATAGAATTCTATCAAGGTTTCTAAAAGTGAATTTCAAAAAAGCTTATTTTTTCCATTGATTCTATTTTCAATTCTGATTTTATCTATTTGTATTTTCTCTCTAGTCTTCATTGTGAGTCAGTTAAAGGTTTTGTTGAGCTTTTCAAAGAATTAGTTCTTGGGTTTTTTGATTTTTAGAATTTTCTTTTTGGGCTTTATTCACTAATGTCTACTCTAATTTATTGTTTCCTTCATTCTACTGACTTTTGGTGTTACTTTTTTCTTCTTTTTCTACTCCTTGTATATGTAAGCATAAATTATTTTATTTGAGATTACTATTTCCTGAGGCAGGCCCAAATTGTATCAACTTCCTGCGTGATACTATTCTAGCTGCACCCCCTAGTTTCTTATAAGTCATATCTTCCTCTCATTCATCTCCAGGTTTTATTAATTTCACCCTAGATTTCCTTATTACACAGTAGTTGTTCATTATTTGACAAAGTTACAGCCAACATCATATTCAATGGTGAAAAAGTAAAAACATTTCTTCTAAGGTAAAGAAGAAGACAGAGATCTTCATTCTCATCACTACTCATCAACATATGTTAGAAGTTCCTAGCAAGAGCAATCAGATGAGAAAAGGACATAAAAGTTATCAAAAGTGAAAGTGAGTAAGTAAAACTATCAGTAATTTTAGATAACATGAGCATATACATAGAAAATCCCAAAGACTCCAGTAAGAGAGCCATTTGAAATAATAAATAAATGCAGTAAAGTTGCAGGCTGTAAAATTAATACACAAAAATCTGTTGTGTTTCTAGATGCAAATAATGAACTAGCAGCATGAGAAATCAGGAAAACAATCCCATTTATAATTGCATTAAAAAGGATGAAATACTTTAAAATACTAAAGTGAAATACCTGTACATGGAAAACTATAATACATATTCTCCATAGAAATGGAGAGATATTCCATGCCCATGTTTGGAAAACTGAACACTGTAAAATGACTGAATGAATCTGTATAGTCATAACTATACAGATTCAATGTTATCCCTACAAAAATTATCAACCACACTCTTAACAGGAATAGAACAAAAAATCATGAAATTTTTTTGGAAATATAAAAGACCCCAAATAGCAGAAACATTCTTCAGGGAAAAAAGAACAAAAATGGAGGCATCATACTTCCCAACTTCAAATTATACTACAAAGCAATAGTACTTAAAAACGGCATGTTATTGGACTGAAAAGAGACACATAGATAAATGGAATATAAATTAGAGCCCAGAAATAAAATATATATATGAACAACTAATTTAATAGGAAAGATGTGAAGGGCATACAACAGGACAATGAAAACCTCTTCAATAAATGGTGCTGGGAAAACTAGACTGTCACATGTAAAAGAATGTAACTTGGTCACTATATAGCACCAAACACAAAAATTAATTCAAAATATGTTAAATATTTGGATATAAGGCCTGAAACTCTAAAATACATAAAAGAAAACATTATCAATTCACTTCTTGACAACAGCCTTAAAATTGTGCTTGGAGAATCAATTCCAACAGCAATAGAAACAAAAGCAAAACTAAAGGAGCCTACTTCATGGCTACATCATGAATAAATGAGACTACCATGAATGAAACCTGAATCAAAAAAAAAAAAAAAAAAGATGCCCTACTGAATGGGAGACAATATTTGCACACCATGTAGCTGACAAAAGATTAGTACCCAAAGACTAAAAAAAAGTCATAAAACTCAACAACAATTAAAAACTACCTGATTTTAAAAATGTAAAGAAGACTTAAGTAGACACTGCTCCAAAGAAGACATGCAGATGATCAGTAGGTACATAAAAAGATGTTTATTCGCTCTTATTATTTATTAGGGCAATGCAAATAAAAGTAACAGTGAGATATTACAAGTTATATGCAACTGAAGCAGTGATAAGTGAGAACTGCCCTAAGTAGAATATTCATCTCACTCGGAGAATGTGATTGTTCAGATGAGATGCGGAGCATCATGGGATACTAAAAACCAGAAATGACGTAGAACAAGTTGATGAAAGAAGAGCATGATTTAAAGGAACCCAGGCATGTACCATTCTGTTAACCACACCTGACTAAGGGTTATGCTGTGGCTTAGGGACAAAGAATTGGAAATAACACCAGATAAAATAACACATGTCAGTATGCTTCACTATTCTGTAAGCTGCAGAGCTCACTCAGCAGTAAGGGTTCAATTATTTTCAAGGCCCTTTGTTATCTTCATAAATTTCCAAGTAAAAAAACCCTACAGGGATTTTTATAGATGTACTTATATAAAATGGATTCAACTGAGGATTGCAATTAGAATTCTAAATGACAGCAAAGGATAAGTAATAACTGTCCTTGTTAAACTCCTTCATACCGGACAGGGTTGCACATTGTTACTTTATAATTTTTTTGATAGTTTCTCTCCCCAGGTAAGTAATTACCTTTGCTAATTCTTCTGCTGCTCTTTCTCTTTCTCTACTAACAACCATTAAAATCTGACAAGTTCAAGATTTTGAAAGTCATACATCTATTTAACTCAGACCTACATATTTTAGGGAAATAGAAACTTCCAAATGTTGATAATTTATCTAAATTACATATTATTCCTCTAAATTGACATGAAGCCAACAAAAAATTATCCCAGTAACAAGAAAAGGCATAACAAACATAAGTTTATTCTACTGATCATCAAGAAAGCTCATTTGCTTACTCCTTTATCAAACTTTCACCAGTTACTAATCAGCATCTGAAAGGGCTGGTTCAAGTTTACTTGATTTGTCCTATTGTTCTTCTGAACAAGCCTAGTGAATTGCTAGAGTGGAGCAATAGAAGGAGATCCAAGAAGGAACAAATGATTTAATTCCTTAACTGGATAATCACTCTTAATTTAATACAGTAGAATATGCTTTCTCCTTAATTTTACAGTTAACTTAGAAACCACATACTTTTATTCTGGATGGTATGCCTCAGGTGACCAGATGTCTCACCAATGTCACACCTGTCAACAATATGTCCATTGACATGGTCTTCATTTTATCCTCCACCTCACCTTCCTTTTTTTCCCCTTTTTCTCCTTATCCTGTTGACCATGAGCTAGTACACTTTTTCTTTATTATAGCAGAAACATGTAAAGCTCCACAGGAGTTTGATAGGCACCGAAGATTAATTGAGGGTCTTCAGGCTTAGGGAGTATCTCTTAGTTCCACCCCCGTCCACCTCCCATGAAAGGTGCCATCATTCTTCCTACTTTCCTCTGGTGCCAGGGAATAAAATCAATTTCTGCTGAGTGCTAGTTATATGCCAGACATTGTTGGCTACCCTACATCCCTCCCTACTCAATCCTGCCATCAGATAACTGCAGTATTGGAATATTACACCTATTTTACCTAGGGCTCAAAGGGATTAAGGTCTATTCTGTCACTAAGAAACAGAGGCAAGATAGCGATCCAAGCTTTTACTGTTTCAACCACAAAAATGCTACCAGGCATGAGATACACAATTTCTTTTGCTGTATCCTAACCAACTTTCAATCTCTACTTTGGTCAAAGTATTGCATTTCCCGCACTAATTCCCATGTTTACAGAGGAAATTAACAAACTGTGGAACATTTAAATTTAATTATAAAATTAAATAGAGGTATATTATAGTTTGAAGATTTTAATAGATACTGGAATCAATCTGGTTTCACTTAAAATACTTCCAGGGAATTTGAAAGAAATGTAAAGATCGGGGATTTTGTGTGTTTACTTCTGGTTAAGGACAGCAGCTTGTTGGATTATCTCTGTTCCCTCCAAAAACTCTACTAGAATGACAGAAAAGAGATTTTAAACAAAACAAAACAAAAAACCCTCACAAGACCAAGGGAATAGAGAAGATAGAAGCAACAAAATTCTTGATGTTAGGAAGAAAATGAATAAGTACAGCAGCTTAGCATATGTAGTAAAGTTAACAGCTAAAGCTATAGTAGGGAAAACCAAGAAGAAACTTTCAAGAGGTGCAGGATTTGGCAGCACCCATGACATTTTGAAATAGAGGTGAAGGTAAATCTAATAAAGACTACTGATTGACAATCACAAGAGCCTTCCAAAAACTCTAATACCAAGAGCCAGGCAACTGCTGCTTCTTAACCATGGAAAAAAAATAAATGTTTATCCTCTAGAGGAGGTAACATAGAGGCTCTCTGAGCTGAAGAATACCAGGACCAGTTAATTACAGGTATACAGTGAAACTAGATAGTTAAGTAAAAGTATCATTAAGAGCCTCTGCTCTCTAACTCTCTTTCCACACTTGCTTTCCAGAAACCTGAACTCAATAAGATATTATATTGTCCTTCTCTAGGAAATATAAGTTTCCCAAGAGAAAAGGCCCAGATATTTGAACTGCCCCAGTGTAATGAACCTAACAGGTCACTCTGATCTTCAGCCCGCAATTGACCTCAGCAACACGCACAGAGCTTGCAATTCACTCTCTAGAGCGCTATGCTTACACAAGAGCAAAGATACGACTCTTCAAACTTTGAGGAACGCATCTCATATTAAAAACAGGAGGTCCAAAGAAATATTTTAAAGGCACATGGAGGTAAAAATGTAAGAAAAAAATTTCATAAAAATTATTGCTAATATTCTCAGGGAGCTAAGAGTAGATACTGTATCCATTAAACAAGAATGGTATAATGTTAAAAATCAAAGTTCCAAGGAATTAGAAAGAAGATAGTATGTGTAAAACAACACAATTGTGTTATTTAAGTTGCTAGTTTGTGAATTATTATGATGGCAAATGGAAAATTTAGTATATAATATATACTAATGAGAAAAAAACTACCCAAGATGATAACTAGACAAGATCAATTATTTTAAAGATGTTTAATTGTATAAGGCAGATAAAATTTTTTCTTCTTTAAGAACATTAACAAAAAGGTATATTTTCATTAAAAATTATAATTCTTATGAAAACTCATAAGCTTGTGTGGAAAACAGGAAATAACAACAGAGTAAATATTGTTATGAAAATTCCAAAGAAATTAATGATGTTTCAATGGATATAATGGCCCATAAAATGGCCAGAGATGGATTCTCTGAAGAAGAGACATCCAGGTGAGACTGAACAAGTAAGAGAAAACCTGTAAGCAAAGATCTGGGGGTTGGAAGCACTTTGGAAACGAATGTGCCTAGTCTCAGAGGTAGGAATGGGATTAGAAGGGTCAAGAAACTAAGAAGACCCATTAGACTACAACGAAACTCATGAGGCTAAAAAGAGGCTGAAAGTGAGTAAGGAGACAAGAGGGGAGGCACCAGACAGCCGTGGGGAGCTGGCCAAGCAGGGACTCAAGCAGGGCAGGTCATGTCAGCCAAGAAAAAGGGCTTGGACTTTCGTCTTATTTCCCCTATACCTGAAATATAGTCAGACACCAGAATTTGTGTTATATTTTAACTCCAAACTCTCTACATTACATACTTAATCTGAAAATGAGTTGCCTTATGGAGACACTATGTAATACAACACGCTGAGGGTGGCAGAAAGCAGGCATAATGGGGGAAAAAACTCCTTTTTAACAATCATAGCTTTGAGTTTTGAAACAAAAGCCATATTACTGTTTATTTTGTGACAACCTGAAAATGTAAGATCTTAACCAACATTTAAGATAAAAGTGTCCCTCTACTCCACCTAACTATCCTGTGCCCCCAAGCCTAGACATTTTAGTCTCGCTGCCACAGAAACCCTTCATTTCTAAAATGACCACTCATTTTTGCACCAATGGTCACCAAATTAAGTGAGTGTGACTCAACCAAAGCAGACCTTTGTAATATCTTCAAACAACCACAGGGTTCAAGCTCTAATCCCCTGGATTAGAGCTAAATCCAGCCCCTTAATTTGGATGCTGCCTCTGTACTCACTTGAGAATGCAGGAGAGAGGAACCATCTAGAGATGTCAGCCCATCACTGAAACATAAAATTGACATTATCTCCATCTGTCTATTCCTTTCAGTTACCAGATCTTCTCTAGCAATGGCACTTGGGAAACTTGGGGACTATCCTTTTATACAGTACAGAACCCTCTCCTTTGGTAAAACTACCCCAGATTAATTGGCACTAATACAGCTGATCACAGGTTCACAGCTGTATACAAGATGTTGGGGAGTGCAGCAGAGAGGGTGATTATGGTTGCCTGCACACTGTCATTGCTTAGTAAGAACAGACTCCTCTGCTTCAGAAGTGGCATGATAATGAAATGTAATAGCAGACCCTCTTGGCAATCAATGCCATGGTGGAAATAAGTGCACATCTCAGTGACAATAACAAAGATGGAATGTGAAACAACAAAGCCCTCTCTCTCTTGGCCAGAACTCTTGAGAGCAGCTCATTCATTACTTTAACCTTTCCACCTTCACTGGATGCACAATTAAAAACATGCATTTCCATGAGCATTAAATGCACTGGTTTGCTCACTCTGCCCTCATTAGAACACTCAATGGGGCCCAATTAGCTGGATGGCCATAAACAGATGTTTGTGACTTGAGAAACACAGAACAAGAACAGTCTTGGAGTCAAAAGAGAATGAAGAAAACTCAGCACACCCCATCTTATTAATTACCCAAAAGCTAGAGTTTTACTTTTGACATGAGTCTATAGTTTCTGTTTTGATAGGAAAAGCTTATGACCAGAAACACGAAGTTCTTTTATAAAAGAAATCAATATTTCACTTGGGTTACAGAATATTTTTGAAATGTAGTCAACCTTTTAAAATTGAGAGACTTGTTGGATTGCTTACATTCCCTGAAGTCAGAAGGTCTGGCAACCGTGAGCCAGGCTGCTATCCTGTTCAGCCACAATGACTGCAAGTGAGGGTGTGTTCCCCCAGAGAGGGAAGAGCTTGTGCTCCACCTCACTGCCACTGCCATCACTGCTGACCTCCTGGACCTGACCCACTTCTCTTCTTCATGTTGCCTGCCTTGTAGCCATAAGGGTAGGCTCATAGCTATACTATCAACTTGAGCAAATGAGTCAAATTCTCTGTGCCTCAGTTTTCTTTTTAATATAGAAGAGGGTTATAATAGTCACCCACTGGGTTACTATGAAAATTAAATAAGTTAAAGCATTGATAGGTGTAGGTAGATAGATAAATGATAGATAGATAGATAGATAGATAGATAGATGAGTAGATAGATAAAAATTTGTCTGCCACATAATGAGTGCTCAATAAATTCAAATCATTAGTTGATTATTATTGCTACCATCGACATCACCTTCATCACCAGTGCGGGGAACATAACCCCAGTCTGGTTTCTTCATTCCTCCAGTGGAGAAGTCTATGCCATGTAGTTACCAACAAGAGCATAGCCCATATTGAAAATAGCTTGGGAACCATTTTTATCTAGAAACACCATACTGATAATTTGTCTTATAATGTTACTGTGAGGTGAACACTAGAACACTGGACTTGTCACAGGGCAGAAAAGAAGCAATGTCAGAAATAAATAATAACCTTAGTTTTGAACCTGGTGTCCTCACAGTGCATGAGGGTAGGCATCAATGATCCATGAACATGTGTGTGTATCTGGAGGAAACAGACAAGCACAATACTGACAGAGAAACAATAGTAAAGCCATTGCCCCAGGCATGTTTGGGAAATAAGGCAATTTGTTCTTTTTTTTAATACCAAATTAAATGTCTTTTATTTTATATATATATATATATATATTATTTATATCTTTTACATTTTGTATTCCCCTTGGGTAACTCACCACCAATTCACCCGTGATCCATCTCTGTGGTCCCTTGTGTTCTTTTCTACTCCATTTTGTGCCCCTATCGTCCCCCTCCCCCCACCCTACCCCCAAGGGTCTCTCTCCTATTTGGTTTCCCTATAGTCCTGTTATAAGTGAAACCATTCGATATTTTTCTCTTTCTTTCTGGCTTGTTTCGCTGAGTACGATCCCCTCTAATTCCATCCATGTGGCTGCAAATTGCATGTGTTTATCTTCTTTGAATGCTGAATAGTACTCCATTGTGTATAAGTACCACATCTTCTTGATCCAGTCATCTATTTTTGGACATCTGGGTTGCTTCCATACCTTTGCTATTTTGAACAGTAAGGCAATTTGTTCTTGAGGAGCTCTGTTCTAGACCTTAACTCACTTCTTCCCAGTACCCAAGTAACATTTCTCTTGAGTGAGCAGGAATCAGACTTTGCTCCAGCAGAGGTCATTCACCTTCCATGGCCTGCCTGCAACAACGCCACAACTTCCCAGGAAACTTTCCAGTCCTGGAGGAAGACAGCAGGATGGAGAAGCACCTTACCAAAATACACAAAACAGAAGTGTTTTCCTCATCTCAGTATATTCAGATCACTGGTTAACACACTATGAACACCTTCTAATTAAGGTTCTCAGTGAGGTTTAATAGCACTTTCAGGGTTATCTGTGAACACGTGGGGGTTTTTTATTGTCACAGTGATGGGGGTACACTCTGTTAGTGGACAAAAGTCAAAGATATTAAACATCTTATCAGCTCTTGGAAAAGTCAGATACAGCTAATTAATGCCCATCACAAAATGCCAAGAGCCACCCCATTGAAAAAAGCTCGAATGATTTATATTCCTGTTCAAATAGAGTCTGAACAAAATCTGCCCTGAAGTATAGTAAGTGCATTCTGATAGACAGTGGTTATTTATTATTTGACCCCAGCATCAAATACTGTTTTCAGAAAGTCGTTCAGGTGAATTTTCAATTGCCAAAAAGTACTAGTAGTGACAACAGCACATATTCAAGATGCCCTTCTTTAATTTCACCTTGTTCTTTCTTTGACATTTCTCAAGTAAGCCTACATTATTCCAAAGTTTCTCCTAGGGACTCCAATTCCCCATTTTTCTGTAGATAGAGCAAAAACCCTACTATGTACTAGTTCCTATTCTAGGTGCTGGGAATATACTTCAATGAGCCAAACAAATGAGATTGATATACTCATCAGGCTCCCATTTCTAAAAAGGTGAGACAAACAATAAACCAGTAAATAAATTAGAAACAGTATATAATTTCAGATAATGAATGCAATGAATCTTTCCATGTAATGATAAGATGTTATAGAATAGGGCTCCCTTAGATGGAGCAGGCAGGAACAGACTCCTGAGGGTGTGTCACTAATTTCTGGATGACAAGAAGAATCTCACCATCTGAGATTGGTGAGATGAAGCATCCCAGGCAGAGAGAACAAGCACAAAGGCCCTTGGGTAGCAGGAAACAGGCATGTTTGGGGAAGAAAAAAAATCCAATGTGGCTGAGCAAGGGAGTAAAGAATACAAAATAGAGCTGGAAAGGTAAGTGGAGATGAATTCAAAAGGTCATTGTGGTACACAGACATCTGGATTTGATTCAAGGTGCAATGGGAAACAATGTGAGAAGTGTATGTGATGTGAGAAAATGGATTATAGGAGATAAAAGTAGAAGTAAGGATACCAGTTAAAAGGCTACTGGACAAAATTTTGGATTAAATGACTCCTAAGATCCATTTCAACTCTAAAATTCTACCTTGGTCCTGTGGAATCACAGGAGGTGATGAATACCAGACCGAGCCTAAAGACAGTCTTAGTCTAACATCATCCACTAAGGCTTATTTGCTAGGGGGATCTTTTATCACCAAAAGCATCAGTTCTCCAGAGAAACCACAAGGATACTCAACTTTTACATCCTCAAACCCTATGATCTTTTTTTTAATTGTTATTTTTATTTATGTCTTTTACATTACTGTGTATTCCCCGTAGGTTTCCCACCAATTCACCTGTGAACCGTCACCACAGTCCCCTGTGCTCCCCTCTCCCCAGTTCTGAGCCCCAGTCCTCCCCCTTCTCTCGCTGATTGTCGCTCTTATATTTGATTCCCCTATATTCCTGTTATAAGTCAGACCATTTGGTATTTTTCTTTTTCCTTTTGGCTCATTTTGTTGAGCATGATCCCTTCTAGTTCCATTCATGTTGCTGCAAATTGCATGTGTTTATCTTTTTTGAATGCTGAGTAGTATTTGAATGCTGAATAGTGTGTGTATATGTACCACATCTTCTTTATCCAGTCATCTATTTTTGGGCATCTGGGTTGTTTCCATATCTTTGCTATTGTAAATAGCAAAGGATACATGCACCCATATGGTCAACAACTATATGAAAAAATGTTCAACATCACTTATAATCAGGGAAATGCAAATCAAAACCAAAAAGGATACATGCACCCATATTGTAAATAGTGCTGCAATAAACATATGGGTGCATGTATCCTTTTTGAATCGTGTTTTTCTGTCCTTTGGGTAGATTCCCAGTAGTGGTATTGCCGGGTCATATGGGAGTTCCATTTCTAGCAGTTTGAGGAAACTCCATACAGCTTTCCATAGTGGTTGGATCAATTTGCATTTCCACCAGCAGTGTAGGAGAGTTCCTTTTTCTCCACATCCTCGCCAACATTTGTTGTTACCTGTTTTTTTAATGTGCACCATTCTTACTGGCATGAGGTGGTATCTCATTGTGGTTTTCATTTGCATTTCCCTGATTATAAGTGATATTGAACATTTTTTCATATACGTGTTGGCCATTTTCTTTTCTTCTTTGGAGAAGTGCCTTTTTAGCTCTTCTGCCCATTTTTTGACTGGGTTGTTGACTTTGTTTTTGTTGAGTTGTGTGAGCTTCTTGTAGATTTTTGTTATTAGTCCTTTATCGGTTGTATTGTGTGCAAAGATCTTCTCCCAGTTAGTAGGGTGTCTGTTTGTTTTGATTATTGTCTCTTTTGCTGTACAGAAGCTTTTTAGTTTGATGTAGTCCCAGCTGTTTATCTTTTCCTTGACTTCCTTCGCTTTGTGGGATGTGTCTTTAAAGATTTTGTTGAGATGTATGTCATATAGAGTTTTGCCTATATTTTCTCCTATAACTTTTATGGTTTCAGGTCATACATCCAGGTATTTTATCTATTTTGAGTTGGTTTTTGTGAACACTGATGCAAAAATATTCAACAAAATATAAGCCAACAGGATCCAACAATACATCCAAAAGATAATACACCACGACCAAGTGGGATTTATTCTAGGGACACAAGGATGGTTCAACATCTGAAAATCAATCAAAGTAATCCAACACATCAACAAAAAGAAAAAAAGCCATATGATCATATCAATAGACACTGAGAAAGTATTCGACAAAGTGCAACATCCATTCATGATAAAGGCCCTTGGGACAGAAAGAACATACCTCAATATAATAAAAGCCATATATGACAAACCCACCGCCTACATTATCCTCAATGGTGAGAAGCTGAAATCCTTTCCCCTGAGATCAGGAACAACGCAAGGATGTCCACTCTCACTATTGCTTTTCAATATAATACTGGAAGTCCTAGCCAGAGCAATAAGACAAGAGAAAGACATACAAGGAATCCAAATAGGGAAAGAAGAAATTAAATTATCACTTTTTGCAGACGGTACGATAATATACATAGAGAATCCAAAAAACGACTCAAAATAATAGACCAGTTCAGTAAAGTAGCAGGATTTAAAATCAACGCACAAAAATCAGTAGCCTTCCTATATACACTCAGTCAGAATAAGAAGAAATCAAGAGAATCATCCCCTTCAAAATTGAAACCAAAAAAATCAAATACCTGGGAATAAACCTAACAAAAGAAGTAAAGGACTTATACAAAGAAAACTATAAGACACTATTAAGAGAAATAGAGGAGGACACAAAAAACTGGAAAGACATCCCCTGTTCGTGGATTGGAAGATTAACATTATCAAAATGGCCATACTGCCAAAAGCAATTAACAGATTCAATGCTATTCCGATAAAAATCTCAGTGACATTCTTCAAAGAAATAGAACAAATATTGATGAAATTCATATGGAACCACAAAAAACCTCGAATAGCCAAAGCTCTCCTGACTAAAAAGAAAGAAAATGGAGGGATTACACTCCCAGATTTCAAACTATACTACAAAGCCCTAATAATTAAAACAGCATGGTACTGGAACAAGGACAGATATACAAACCAATGGAATCGAATAGAAAACCCAGAAATAAATCCACATATCTATGGACAACTAATCTTTGACAAAGGAGCGAAGAATATGCAATGGAACAAGGTAAGCTTGTTCAATAAATGGTGCTGGGAAAACTGGACTGCTACATGCAAAAAATGAAGCTAGACTACTACCTTATACCATGAACACACCCTACGATCTTATCGGAGTCTGATGGCAAAGATATAGTGTACTAGTTGCAAAGGTTTAAAAGCAGAAGGCCTCCAAACTTGATGTTTTAACCCTAAATATTTCTAGTTAATTACATTGGATGTGAAATATAGAAGGTATTGTTTTTTTCCATTGTGACTGCTAAGCAATCAGGTTCCCGTTAATGATAACTTTGGATAATGAAAACATTTTATAAAGTGCCCTGTGCCCTCCCCCAATACAGATGATCCCCATCACCAGGAAATGGCCTCCAGTGGCCTGTACTGCACTTGGTGTCAGCTGCTCACAAGAGGTTAAAAGGACTGGGGCAGGGAGGGAGGACATGTAAATCAATTTTTAACTCTTGTCTTAATTGTTGGCTGCTTTGGCTTAATATTTGTTTATTTTTCATAAACATTTTGCATTAGGCATGCAGATCTTTCCCTGATTAAAGGATACAATATAAAAATTTCTGCTTCTATCCAAAATAATTGACTTCCATGCTAAACAGAACTTGGCTTCCTCTTAGTACCTGCCTAAGCATTGTTCTTACCTCCATGTGTATATCTGATGATTCTGGGGGGAGAACTTCCAACCCCTCCACCCAGCTCCTGTGAGTTCTCTCCATGGCAAAACAGACTTTTTCAGGACAAACTGCCTCCTGTGCAGGCCAAATGATAATTCACACTTGCTGAATAACTGTGCTATTAGTAGGAATCTAATGAAATTATTTAGAATTTCAAAATGTTGGCATTTGTCTAGAAAAAGAGCTAAGGCTAAGAATAAATTTTGACTTCTCTGTGCAATCAAAAATATAATTGGAGTTTACATTTAAACCCACAATGAGAGACCTAAATCTTGGAACAGAAGCATCTACAAAACTTCCCACAGTAACTCTGTCCCCACATTCATTGTAACACTTTTGTTCTCCACCTTTTTTAACTTCCCTGATAGTTATGGTTGACCTTGTGACCTGGTTTTGGTCAAAGGAACATAAGGAAGAAGTTGCTGTGATTTTCACTTTCCTGCTAATAGTAACAGATGCAGCTAGCATCATCGCCTTCCCTGATGTGCCTTCCAGTTTCATACTTTGAACCTGTAGGAGGATGCAGCTGTGACTACAGGGAAAAGAACTCCTTTCCCCCAGAGGACCATATAGATGCCAAGCTAAAACCTTGATACTGGGAAGCAGCTGAACAAGAATCCTCAATTGCTGACCTCCATCCTTGCTGTATAAAAAATGAAACCCTGTTGGATTTAAGACACATTATTTTCATATCTGCCTTAACTTGGTTCCACAATTGATAAGATCCATCATCAGCCCTGAATCTCAGGAAAATCCAGAACCCCTTCTTTCTCAGGATCCATTCTCCATAGACCACTCCTCCCTGAAAATGATCTTATAACTTCTAAGCCAAAGTTTGTTTCTTGGCATTAAACACTGATATTGTCTGGGACAAATTTTGATCACATGTTAAATCAAATAGGATCTAGTCAGGAAAACAAAGCCATTTTGTAGTCCTCAGGGAGGAGTGTGGAGGAGGATTTAATATTGGGACATAGTTGCAGGCTGTGGAAGAGCTGAGAAGTCTAGCAGCACGTGGCACTGGCCAGTCCCAGAGCAGAGAGCCACTCCCAGCCCTAGAGCCAGAAGGAACCAGGAGACGCATCAGGAATGTCCAGTAAGAGGCAGCACCACGCAGAGGTAGTGGTCCTTGGGAGCTGATGCCACAGAGGGAAGGTCCGCCTGTGCCTTGCCTCAGCCTTCCTCCTACCTCTCATCACCCACCTGTGCCTTCTTCAAGTCCATAGCAAAAGGGCCTGATAATGGTTATTTTTAAAATTTAGTCCTTCTCAGTGCGGAGCAGAGCAGAAAGGACAAAGGAAGGATTTGAAATCAAACAACGAATGACTAATTCCAAATTCTGCTGCTGTTAATAGGCCAATAATATCTCAATGACTTTTTTACCCAATGACTTTTTATTCCAAACCCCCAACCATTCTCCAGTGAATTTACAATGATCATAAACATTCATCACATGGGATGCCAGAAGTAGGTGTTTCTCTAAGAGAAAAACATGCATTTTTCTCACTGTCTACAGTGCAAAAGCACAAGCAATTTCCATTTTAAGCAGTTGTGAGACTGCACAAAGACAAAGAATAGCAAACAACCTAGAAGTAGAGTTGCCACCATAATGGCCCTTTGATTATATGGAAATCATCAGGAAAGAATTCCTCTTTGCCTGACTCCATGGCTGTGCCCTTCTCTGAATACGAGGGAGACATGGTTTTCATGCTCCCTTCCTCAGCAGTGAAGGAAGCGAGACAAGGGAAGGGACAGGCAATTTCAACATTATCATTCACAGAATACTTAACACTAAGCATTACAGAGTTGTCAAAAGACTTACCTAAAGTAAGATTATGTTGCTAAGTGTTCTGAAATTCATAAAACATTATAGAAGTAATATAGATGATGATAGACATAGATAGATGATAGATGATGGATGAATGGATGGATGGATGGATGGATAGAGATTATAAACTCCCATTTGATAGTGTGATCTTACATATATCTTTTCAGAAGGGTGTTCAGCCTCAGTTTGAATCTTTGCAGTTCCAGAATGCTCACTACTATGTGCAGTGGTATGTGCTACAGCCAAGTTTTTCTAACTAGAAAGCCAAGAATCTTCTTCCCAGTTTCTTCGACCCTGTGATGCTGCTCTTATCTTCCTTCTTCCTTTTGATGCTCATTCAAATAGGTGAAGCTACTGTGCTACCTGGGCTCCAAGCTACTATCATCCTTCTTCGTCACCCAAAGCCAATCTTAAATCATATAACTCTCCTCAGATTTTCTTTTCAACAATGCCTTTCCTAAAACAGTGTGCTTTTAACTAGACAGAATTACACAGTTGTCAGGCAATTAGTGCTGAGAGCAGTGGGACCCCACTTATCATCTCCACGCTGCCATCTGTAGAATCTCAGATTGCATTACTTTTTTTTAAAAATCACACATAAGTCTTTTCCACTGGAACTGAGGTAATTTCTTCAAGCATCTAAAGTGCTTGGAAATATTTAGCAATTTCAGGTTAGTAGTGGTGTCATTTTTAAAGTATTTTATATAATATCATGGCCTATTATTTTCACTTGTTTAACTGCTTTCAGAGTGTCATCATTTGGTTGTGTTATTGACTCTGGAACACAAATATATAACTGTTATTAAATATTAGCACATAGTTTTAGTCATTTTTCTTATTTGTCATTTGAATATTCTATTCCCCTTGGCATCTATGCGACATTCCCATTCTAAGCTTGCCATTATCTGGGCAGCAGTCTTCTTTGGCTTGGTAGTCAGGGTAAAGACAGGCCATTCCTCTCTTGGTTGCCACTAACCCATTAATCAATATTCTTGAAGAACAGTTCAAGCAACTATCAACAAACCAAGATTAATAATCATTCACCCATATTGTATATAAGGAAATCTCCAAAGGATTTGCTGAAATCCTTGGTCTCCTATCCTAGGTACCAAACTTCCTTAAAATAGCTAAAGAAATATTATGAGTGGGTTGTTCAACCCCTTAATAGTTGAGATGTTACATTTGAAAAATGATTCTATAAAATGATATTAAAAATGCATTAACCCCACTATGAAAAGAAATAGATTTAACTTTGTGAAACTTATTTTTATTAAACTCCAGCTCCTGTTGATTCATTATTTCTCATTCTGTTTATAAATGATTTGATTAAATAGATAATCCATAATTTTCTCAGGAGAATATCAATATCTTTCTTGAGTCAACCTATTCCTCCATTTTAAAAATGAGGACTTTTTCCTATTTCAAGTATTCAGATTCCTCTTCCATTTTGCATTTGCCAAAATATTGCAAAGAGGAAACCAGAGAATTCAGTATTTTTGGAAAGTTATGTATGTGCATTTTTCTATACAGAACATAAGAGTGGTTTAAGAGACATGCATTATTCAAAACAATACTAATATATTTTATTACCCAGATAATCCTAATGCAATGAGACTTCTTAAGTTCCCATGCACTGAAAAGTAATTTTTTAAATGACTATGTGTAAAAGCCACCTAAATGAGTCCTGGACTGCAAGTATATTCTACAAGACTTTTTTTTCAAACTTTGAAGTTTTGTTGTTGTTGTTTTTGTGTGGGGGGGGTTTTGGGGGGGTTTTGTTTGTTTGTTTGTTTGTTTTTTGTTTTGTGACTCAGGACCAAACCTAATCTTAATTAAAACACTTTAGAATTTAAGCTCCCCAAGAGCAGGAGTATTTTCTTTTTAAAGATTTATTTTTTATTTATACATACAAGCTGGGGTACAGGCCAGAGGTGTGGGGCAGCGAGAGGGTTCACCAGAGACAGAGGGGGGAGCAGAACAGGCAGATCAGAAATACACTGCTGAGGGGAGCAGCGGGCGAGGCAGGAGAGGCCTGCCACGCCATGTGGGATTCTCCCTGGCCGGGCGTCGAACTCACGTTGCTGCTGCCGACAGCTCCAAAGCGCAGCGCTTAACCGCTGCGCCACCGGGGAGGCCCCAAGAACAGGAGTATTATCTGTCTTTTTTCCAGTGCCTACAATAGTGTCATGTAGAAGAAGCTAAAATATTTTTCAAAAGAACAAAGATGTTTTTCTGAAAGAGAGAAAGAAAAGAACAAAGTAAAAAAGGAAGAGAAAAAAGAAGAAACATTTTTTTCATTGCTGAATTTGTGACTCTTTGGAAATTTATCAGGTGTCAAACTACTGTCATTGGAATTACTTGGAAAATGCAATTGCAATTGCTTTATTGATATTTATCATACTTTGTTAGTAAGATCATTTTAAGAGTGACTGTTTTTACAGTGGGCTAATCATGCATATAAAATAATTTAGAAAAATATTTTGTAAGCTAAAGCCTGACTACATATTTATGTTGAGAAGTTAAATCACATAAAACAATTTTGAATTGTGGACACAGGAATAAAAGTCCTTTTCCATAAAAAAAAAATGACTACATATATAGAAATTTCTTGAGTTTTGTTTTCTTTTTCCCAGCTTCCGACAAAATTTTTTCCTGCAAAAAAACATATTTTTAGTTTGAAAGTTCAGAATTGATTTCTCTAGTTAATTGGTAGTTAGTCACACTATAGCAAGATTTAGAGGTGGGAAAAATGCAGGAATAGCATGGACTTTAAGTGGTATTGAGCATGGGTTTAATATTTGCTCCCAAGCTCTTCAATGCACAGACATGAGTAGAAGAGGAAAAAATATAATATCTTAATTCCCTGGCTATTTTGTGATTTCAAAATGAAATGGCAAGTGATAGGGATCCTTTTCATGATTATAGAAGGTTTTACTTCTATAGTTTACTAAATTTGTTTTTCATAGATAAAGGAAGCATTGAATTGCACTAATAGTAGCAGTCCTCACTTCCCATTTCTCAGGAAGTCATAGGGTCATGTGTTTCTTTGGGGGTTCAATCTGAGTTGTCACCTTTCTAGGTCTTTTTTTTTTATAAGCTGGGGTACAGGCCAGAGGTACGGAGCGGCGAGAGGGTTCACCAGAGACAGAGTGGGGGAGCAGAACAGGCAGATCAGAAATACACTGCTGAGGGGAGCAGCGGGCAAGGCAGGAGAGGTCTGCCGCACCATGCGGGATTCTCCCTGGTTGAGCGTTGAACTCGCATTGCGCGCTGCCAACAGCTCCACAGCGCAGCGCTCAACCACTGCGCCACCAGGGAGGCCCACCCTGCTAGGTCTTAAACTTGAGGAGAGGACGACAACAGCGAACAACATTTACATTCTCAGTCTCTTCAGGAGGGTTTAGTTGTACTCAGACTAAAAAGAAATTACAAAAATAACAGCAGTGGATAACTTTATACTTACATAATTCCAATTTAGCACAAGAGGAAAATGCTAAGAAGTTACCCTATAACAAGCACTGCCTAGGATATTTCACTGGATCACCACAAAAACCCATCATGGACTGTACTATTATTGTCCATATTATATAGGGGAGGAAGCTGAAGCTTAGGGACGCCAAGTGACTCCTTGTGGCCACTTGACTAGTAAGTGAGAGAACCCACACAGTCTTATGTCAGAGCCTCACTGCTTAGCCCTTGTGTTATACCTAATCAAGTCACTAGGCATGACCAGGAACTTGATAATGCACCTGGTGAGTAGAGGGGAAACAATGGGTAGGAGGAAGGATCTAGAAGTCATTTATGTGTCTTCATAAAGGCACAATGACAGAGGTTTTCTTGGCAACTGTCAAGTTCTGGTGGGACTAAGGCCCACTCGCCACAGCCCAGCAGGAGACATTATTTTTGGAAAATCTTGCCCACCATTTGATGCTAAGATATAGGAGGTGTCATTGACAAAGTTTGCCTGAAATTGAGTTTGATGTTGAAAGTCTGTCATTAAGGACTCAGCTAGCTGGCCACTGCCGTCATTGGGTTTAAATTAACTCTGCACATAGGAGTTACATTTTTGTTGCAGGGAAAGTCCTGTCTGCATTCTATAGAGAATTCATTCTCTCGCAGACGCACCTGCAAATATGAAATCTAGTTATGATAGGTTTTGCTATTTTTTTAGTCTTTTTCCTGTAAGAATCGATCAACAACACGCCGACCGCGTGCCAAGTGGACTCAGCTTCCCTACTGCAGCTGAGTCCTGCTGTACCTCAGTTTACCTCACACTTGGCTCATATCAACAACAGAAAAACAATTCCCAACTTTAATGTGGAACCCTGTCAGACACAACCTTGTGATTTGTAGCTGAGCTCATGTGTTGCTCTTCAGCCCACATCAGCAATTTCTCCATGGCTCTCCTGTAAGCCTGATTTTCATTTGGCTTTGAATTTGAGGAATAATTAAGGTTTGAAAGAAGCAAGATGGACTTGCCAACTCAGCTGCTCTTGAAACCCAGCTTTTCGCATGGTCCCAAGGAGCAAGAGGTATCGATCCAGAAACACCAGCGAGCAACTGTCACCTGGCTAATGGCTTCACTCCTTCATAACTATAAAACACACTAAGAATCACCATATCAATCTACAGTGACCCGGCACACCCGTGGCTATCTGCACGGGAGGTGGTTACTCAGCGTCCCTACACATATACAGGACCGCAGTGGCGCACACCATTCCCTTATTTGTTAAAACAAGTTGGCCATTTTATTAAAATTCCTATGAATACTAAAACAAATGGCAAAAAAGTTGAGTGGCTTAAAAAAACCATAACTTCAGTATCTTATAGCTCTAAAGGTCAGAATTCTCAAATCAAGTCAATTCCTTAATACTATTAACATACCCTCTAGGGATACCCATCTCTTTCTCACTCTGGCAAGTAAAGGATTAAGACAGAATGCTACTTCATGGGATTAAAATTGTTTCAAAGATATTTGGATTCAAATTAAAATGTATGTTCATATATGTGTGTGTCAACAAGTAAAGCAAGACATGTATCATTTACATGAAGAAGGTCTGGCACAGAGTAGGTGCTCAACACATTTTTGTTAAATGGATGACCTTTCGCTATGACAGGGCAGCTGAAAGAGCAGTAATTTCAGCTGGAAAAAAAATCAGTAACAAATCATTGAATAGGAGGAGGCCACGTGGGAGGCCCTGACATAATCTCACTGGGATAAGTACATGGTCTTGGGCAGTTTGAAAAAGAAGTATGAAAATACCAGAAGCAGCTCTGCCAGCTTCTATCCACCCCAAATATGTTCCCTGGACATGCAGGAGAAAAGAGTATGGAGAAAAAGTGGGATTATATCCACCAAAGGCTCACCCTATGGTGCTGGATTGTCCTGCAGCATGGTGAGAAGCCTTAAGTTTTTTTTTTTTTAATAAGTGGAGTGGAAAAGCATACAACATCCTCTCTATTATTGCTTCCATTTTCTCTTGTCTGTACCTCAAGCCCACTGTGTGAATATCCTGCTTCAAAAAAGAAAGGAACTACACTAAACAAACGGAGAACTCAGCAGGTAACCAATAAGGATGGGGTGAGGGTTGCTTATGTTTTCTTTAAGAAACAAAGAAAGTTGAGAGCTGAATGAGGAAAAAAAGGAAAAGGAAAGAAAGAAGAGAGATGTTATTTCATCCTAGATACAAAACTCATAGAAATGGGATAAAGAGGGGAAAACTGAGTGATAGCTTGGAAATTTGCTAATAATGAGAAGTCTGTTTCCCTAGAGGCAGCATATCCTTGCAGAGCAGGCTGGACCATGCCTGAGATGCTGTTTCCTAGAGACCTGGCTCTTCCCTCAGCTCGTTTCAATGACAATGAGCATTTCTAGTTGAGTGCGAGAAGACATGAAGGGCATCTTTTATTTTCCTAAGAGGAAATTGAATCTATGCATTGTAAGACTTCAGCATGTGCCTGTGTATGAAAAATATGAGCCAAATGCTTTTGAAGAGAAACAGAAGTATGCTGCCCTTGTGACAGAGAAGTGTCCAAGAACAAAGACAGAGGTATTTCAGCATGCCATTCCTACCCTTTAGATTCTTTGTTGTGATACATTTTATGACCAACTTTAAAGACATTGACCTGTTGATCTCGTTCTGGTTTTCATTCGCTACATCCTTCTTAACGTAAGAAAGAGTCTCTTAGGATTAGCAGGATTTTCATTAAAAAAAAAAAAATGCCTCACAGAGCCCCAGTATCTTAACTGTCTCCCTCCTGCCAGACAGAACTTTAAATAAGTATAACGACAGGAAAATGGCATCACGAATGAAGTTGAGAGTATGGATGGTGCCCCACCCAAGCGTTGTCCTGTGAGTAGAACTGGAGGTCTATTCCACAAGGACGCCTCAAGTCACCTTATCAGATGCTCTCTACTAGGCTGAAGGCTGGTTATGTAAGAAGTTACTCTTCCGGTGAACAGAATTTCTAATTAACACTGAAAATGCATGGTAGCTAACTTTGTGGCGAAGACAGGCCATCTCCTCGTTCTTCTTAGCTGCAACTGGATTAAACCATGAGAAGGGGACAGGATAATTGCTCATGGAGGGGCATGGTGTTTTCTCCGGCACAAACATATAATTAGGCTGTCTTAACCTCCCTGTTCAGCAATAAACACCACTTCACAGACTAATTTACAGGCAAGAGTCACAGAAAGCTGTGGAATAAACTCTCGGTGCCACGGGCCCTGCAATTCAGTTAAAGGAGAGCAGCTACACTATTTCAAGTCAGCAAAAATCTTTTTGCACTTACCACAGACTAAAATGAGATTGAAATAAGGGCTATGTATTCAAAACATTGAACACACCAGCTAATAAAAAATACATTTGTGACTGGTCGTAAAAATAGAGAATGTAATTGGCTATACCCTAGAAATATCTTTTACTTATAATATTTGGGAAGACAGAGGTCTCCATAATATTGACTTTGCTAACACGTCTACATTTTTCTGTCTGCTGTAATTACGCGTCAGTCAGCGACACCTCACTCCTGGAGCTGCCAACAGGCCTTGACTCAGGCAGTGGGAGGTGAGCTGGCTGCAGCCCGGCACCAGATAATATTTGCCTGGCAAATACTGTTGGCTTGGGGCAGTGAGGGAGAAATGTTCTTAAAAAGAGACTGCTCCTTCACGGCCACATTATGCTTCCCAATTCAGACCTCTAGGACTAGAGGATTTTCTGACAGGACATAGGATCTGCTCTTTGGTTCCCTACTTCACTGAAAAACCTTTAAACACAAAACACTACTCCCATAGGATCTCCCATAGGGGAGCTCACAGAAGTAAGTACGCCCCACTGTGGGACCCCCTCTGAGGGAACTGAGTTTTCTTCTGCCCAAAGAAGACCATGGAGAGACAGAGAAGCTGTAATTTGACACTGGTAGGAAGCCAGGCACAATCAAAGGCCTGTGGGCCATAGATGTATGTCCTGGATATGATGCATGTAGTAAGACTGTTGGAGAGAGGACCTTAGACAACAGACACATAGAAGAGGCCCAGAGACTCAGCAATGGGATAAAAGACTCTACAACACAGTACACCGTCTGATCCACAGTTAAATCTGAATTATTTGTAGATTTTCCCCACTCACAGCATGAAGAAATAAAATAGGTAGTTATGTTTTTTTTTCCCAAGTCCCCTTTATTCCTCCAGTCCTCTGTTCAGCCAAGATTCTCAAGGACAAGGATTGCGCTTTTATTACTGCTGGTCCTTACGATCCAGAAGTGCCCATAATAGGTAGGTACTCAATCCTTGTCAAGTCTGTGCATGAGTGAATGAATGAATGAAACACTTACTAAAAGATTGAGAAATAAACAGGCTAATCATACATTTTCAAGATAAGCACAAAATCCAATTTTGCATGTTTTAGTTAATGAAGGAAAAATGGCAATTAATTCCATTGAGAATAATTCTCATTTTTCCTAAACAAGTACTGCATCAAGAATATCCTTTAAAATATTGATTATGATAAATAAGAAAAGCTATTTTAACTTTGAAACTAGTGATTTGTCTCTCAACTAACATTTTGATAAAATGTTTATGTTAAATAGCAAACAGCAATCCTTATTTTAAAAACTTGACCCAGACCACCATCCCAGGTAAGGTGATTAGTAAACATTTACTTAAGTATTTGAAATGAGCAGTAAGTCAAAAATTTTTTTAAAAATTTTTTAAAAACTTGATGAGATCAAGTTTCAAATTTCCAGAAGTTGGTCCCCACTCCTGTATTTTTCAAAAAAGCTAGATCTCCTTCAATAATTTAGTACTAATTCTATAAATTTCTGCCACTATGTACACATGAGTATGAAAACTATAATTTGTCCTTGAAAGAAGTATAATTATAGTCGATAACTTTGTAATTTTTTAAGTCGTATTCATTATGCAGGCAATTCTACTTAAGTCTTGTTTTAATTTCCTTAATGTGCTTAAGGGACCTCTTTAAGAATTAGGCTTACTAATCTTTTAAAGCATTTTAAATGCTTGAACAGTAGCAGAGGTATGTGTTGCTGAGACTGAGATTTTAATAAAAATAAAATTCAATAGTAATTAGATAATTTGTGTTTTCAAAGTTATTACAATTCCTTTTTTTTTTTTTTCAGTTTTAAATGCTGCTTTGATTACTAGTAGTTCTGCAACCAAGAAGGTTTATCTGTGGGTTGAATATTGCTATGGAAAAACTTTTAAAATAGCTTCAAGAAATCCCATTGTCAAAAAGACACATATCTATTATGCTTCATAAATTTATAGTTTATATAGTCAACAAGATTATGTCACAATCAGGATTTCCAATAATTTTCCACATTTTTTCTTTTGTTCTAAAGAAGAAAATGTTGTGTTCATGAAGTTTCTAGAGAAAGCAATTATTTAATGAAATACGTGAAAGTACTTAAAAACTTTGGAAAAACAAAACGGAAAGTGATTTCAGTGGCATGACCACAGATAACCAAGATTGACTCAGGAAGGAGAGACATGTGAGTTCGCGATGGAATATCACATACCTGGTCTCTTCGGTGTGCAGTTCCTATGCGTGCACATGAGCATTTTAGCAACAACTTCTTAATGAGTAAGAAGTCAATAGACATTTCCAGAACTTGTCAGGAGGCACATACCCTCCCTGGGTGAAACATGGCAATGGTTTTAAAGTGAACATAAACACTGCACACAGTGTAGCTGTAGGGAGACGCTGGTAACCATAACCCACTGCCTTTCACAGATACCTTTAATTTAAGGGTCTGGCTGGAACAGAGCTGAGAGCTGAAACAAATAATGCCAAGCTAGTGAATAGTTATGTCAAAAGGCAAAGATAGTTTCTATGGTGTAAGAAAAAGGAGAGAATTAATCAAGGGAAGGAACAACTTAGTAGCTTAATTATGAGTCTTTTAATGTCTTTTCATAATCAGTTAATAAATACCTTAACAATAAAATTGAATTTAAGCTTTTAATAGGCCATGTTGGCTTGAACCTAAACAAAGGAATTAGCAGCTCCAGGCATTGTGCAATAACTGCTCACTGTTTGGTGCCAGGAGAAACAAAGCATTTCAAGTGCATTTTTTGTGCCTCACCATAATAAACGCTTGTAATATTCCCCAATTTCTGGAGTGTACGACGCAGATCTTATTTATCACAGTATGAGACACACCTGGCACACGGATCAGGAAACAACTGTTTTACTTCATTTCTGTCATCACCTTCCAACAGATTTCTTTCACATTCCAATTTGGATAGGAGGACTTGACTTTCTCTCCATAAGTTCTCCATTAACAGTTTCACAGCAGAAGGCGCCATTGGTCCGTTTCCTCTTGCAGCAATTAATTACAGAGCGCGGTGTGTTTTGACTTCGACTGCAGCGAAAGCGTAAAGTCACGGGCATTTACTGGTATCTGTGAGCAACGTCTTGATCGTCAGCACCACTAGCCTTCTGGCTAACGAGTGAATTGTCAAAATTCCTCAGACGGGGAATGACGAACACAGTGTCAAGTCAGCAGCACAAATTACCAACTTCAACTCCCTTCAGTCACTTTTATTAATACGCGTTTGATTTGAGCGAGGCTGTTTTTGAAGGTTATGTCACTTTGAGCGTTAGGCAGATGAAAGGCACTTCTGCTCTCCCTGCGTGCTGCGGCAGACATAGCGGACTGGGAGTCCTGAGCTCTGTGAGCCCCGCGAACAACTATGCACTAATAAACCTTGAAAAGCTTGAATTACACTATAACCCACAAAAATTTTCAAATTAAAAAGGCATATTTAGAGGCCCCCTGTGGATAGTGATTTTATTTAGTTTAATTCCCTCTTGTGGCCAATTAGATAGACACCCCTGCACACAGGCACACACTGGGGGGAGGGTGAGCTAACACTGGTTTGGGGGGGAAAAAGGGCAGTATATCATTCCTCCATAGACAGAAATTATTTTCCAGGCTGTTGTTCTATAAAGAACAGGGCTGTTAGAAATCATTGAAAGTGTATGCAAGATGGATTTTTATTTGTATTAGTTTTTTTAAGGGTATACAGTACGCCAACTTCTTCCCAATTCAGCTGTAGTGATTTGTCAATTTAAAGAATAGACGTTCCACACGTCCCAGAGCGTGTTCCTTTAATTCTCTTCAAGTATCCTGTGGTCAAAATGATTTCTTCCCTTTCTAAGGTTTTGAGTGTGTCACTAATTATGGGATGATTAGTATTTGTTTTTTAAAATAAGGGAATTGCACAATTTCAATGATTTTTTATTATCTATGCATGGAGCTCATTTGCCCCATTGGAACTCAAGTCAACACAAGAGATATATTTGCTACAAAAATTATTCATAGCATCTCTTATTGCTCACCCCCTGCTCTTTCCATCAGAATTGCAAAATTTGCCTCCTCATCTGGTGGCAGGCTCCATATGCACCATATGAAAAAGGAGTTAATAAAATGCACGTTGGAAATATAAAACAAGGTCAGGGGCGACAGTTTGGCTGAAGGCTTTTCTTTAAGTGTGGAAAACAAAAGAACAAGATTGCTTTAGCAGTTGCAGCTGTCAGGAGAGGCAGCTTGGGACGGGAGTGGCGATCGAAGTCCTTGCTACCTGTTTCTTGTGTCCGTCAGAACTGCTGTGCTCTCCCTAACACAAATACCCCGCACAATAGGTGTCCATGCTTTGAAAAGTCTCAGCAGGGAAAAAGAAGAAAAAGTTGCCATCTTCCTCCCAAAGGGGGCTCATGAGATTGCAGGGATGAAGCAATGGGGAATGGTGGGCCAGGCTGAGGATGGGAGGGCCTGTGTAAGACTTCAGGGCTATGATTTCCCCCACCCCCTCCCACCATAGCTCTGTGTCCCACCCAGAGTCAACAGTGATGAATAGTGTTACTATGTGAATGGCAAAAGCCACCCAGATTGTATACAAGTCAGCGGTAGGTTTTTTAAAAATAAGTACTTAAGATTCTGTGCTCGGTTCCATCCAACACCAACCAGACCCGTGGAAAGAAAACAGCATTGTCAGTCAGCAATTGCTGGTTCCACAGGCCCTCAAGCACACCACTAGACAGGTTTGTTTTCTTAATGGATTGACTGATTACTTTGGCATCACTTAGGAGTGGCCAGACATTAAAACCCAATCAGAAGAACTTTATCATTTTAAATTAAAGATAAAAAAGAAAACAATTATGTCATGGGACATTGATATTGACCCACAAAACCCGTTAATATGGTGAACAGAAATTAGTTGATGATAGTAACTGTGACCTAGCAAGAAAACACCAGATAGTCTTGATAAAGTATGAGAAGATGAGGTCATCCAAACAGGACAAACCAGGCTCCCAATGAGGGATGGGGACAATGTGGGGGGATCGGGGAGCAGTCAGGATACTGAAAACTTAGGTGACAATAAGACATCAGTCACGCCCCTCCAGGTGTTAATTCAGTCCTTGGTGGGGTAACATCTCCCCATTAGCTTTGGCTGCATATTTGTGAAAGTGGAAAGATAATTTCACCTTCCAGATTCAATAATACAATGTGTGGAAAGAATCTGGCATCACACCTGGCACACAGTAGGTGCTCAACTCAGGCTAGAACGTGTGTCGCCAGTTCCCTTTTCTGACTCCAGGCTTCCTTAGAAACACCTTAACCTAATAAACCATCGCTCACACTGTTGCCCTTAGAAAATCTAACCTATAGTCATATTTTCCTACATAGGTAGTAAAGAGTCTAGCCAAGGGACCCAGAAATTCCCTCCATTTAAGATTCATGTGAACAGGGGAAAGAGCTTGGACCCATCTTCAATCTCTCTTCCATATCAACCTTCATAGTTCAAAGCTTACTTGTTTCAGCAAAAAGTGCATACCAAAAACACTTCCTCTAGATGCTAACAACTCCAAGTGTGTTCTTGGACACCAGCAGCAGCAAAATCACCTAGGGGCCTGTTAAAAATGCAGATCAACAACACTACACCTACTTTTTAAGTCAGATTCTGCCAGGATTCCCAAGTCATCACCAAGTACATTAACATTGGGAGATTTTTAGTCAGAAAGAGAAAGACAAATACTAGATGATTTCACTCATGTTGAATATAGAGCAACAAAAGAAAGGAATAGTCAAAACTAAACCAAATCAATCCCTAGGAATATTACTGAAGTGAGTCTGCTAGAGGGGGATAATAGAGAAAGGGCACAGAAGAGGCAGGAGACCCACTCGTGTCTAGTGCAGTGAGTGGAAGCGGGGCATGGAGCAGGTTCTCCATGGATCCAGGCAAAAAGGTAAAGGAGAGTCCTGGAGCCCTCAGTGTCTTTTCAGGCTTTTAATGATCTTTCTACACCATTTGTAATGAGGCAACCAGGTGCAGGGCAGGCAGGAGGGCTGGGGGGCCAAGAGGCTTCAGGCCTCCTGGTCCCCAGTGAATCTTTACTCTCTCTAGGCTCACTCTGATGTTCTTTCCTAGCCCTTCTGCCGTAGGCAGAGGGAGATGTCACCCCCTGCTCTCCACCACTCTCCGTAGCACCTCTTCTGTGTGATGCTGCTCTTAGAGCCCTGACCGAGGCTCAGGTGCACCCACTTATGTATGCCCACTTACATGTGCCCACACATACTCCAGGTGTCCACAACCAGACATGCGTACCCTGAGCCCAGGCTCTCAAGTGCCTCCTGCATTCAAGGCCCCAGGTGATAGACACAGAGGCCAGTGGTGTAAAAGCCTGACCTCTTTATTTATCCTACATGCAGGATTATACTTGGTGGTGGGTGTGGTGTGGTGACATAGATCTGAAGTGGTTGAATCTCTTCTCTCATATCATATAAAGTATTGTAAACCAATGTGACCTCGATAAAAATAATTAAAAATAGATTAATACTGGGGCTAACTCTGAAGCCAATTAAATCAGAATCTGGGACTGGACCCAGATATTAGTACTTTTTAAACTTCTCCAGATGATTTTATGTACAGCCAAGTTTCAGAATCACTGTTCCAGTCCCATTCACAAAAAAAAAATAATAAAGCTTTAGAAAAAAGAAAATATTTCAGCAAGAAATATAGTACAAAAGTACTATTCTTGAAATAGATCCATGCTTAAAGACATCTACATTTCTAAAAATCTTAGTATAGAAGAAAGAAATGGCAAACATCTTCATATTTAACAAGTCACCCGGGTGGGCAGAACATTTATTGACATAAGTCGCCGTGTTTATGGATGCTGCCTGCTTTCCACTGATTTTAGAACTCTGTAGGGGAGGTGCCGTGACTTTGAAAAGGCTATTTTTTATAATCAAATTGTTTTACTTAAAGGTTTATGTAACATGTTATACTATTAAACAGTAAATAAAATCCACTGATAAATCCCGGGTCCCCCACAGGTAGTTTGGCACATCTTTAATTATCTGGTTTATGAGCAAATTGCCACCTCAGCCTTGGGTTTCAGCTTGTTAGATGCATGTGTGTGCACACACTTCTTTCTTGGCAACTTCTCAACAGATTCAGACTTTCAATCATGGTGCCAAAACATGTCGTGTGGGGGGGGCAGGGCGGGTTGTAAATAAAAGGACCAGAGTTTGTGTTAGAGATTTGGGATTTTGTTTTTGTTTGAAGCAATGACTTAATTTGATGATTTATTTAAATTAGGTACATTAGGACACACTCATAGATCCAGGAAAATGTTGTGATGACAACTGACTACATCAAAATAAATTCACTTGTTACACTGAAGTTTCTTGCTGAAAGAGGAACTGCACCCCTATGTATGCCACATTTCACTTTTCCTGCTAACAAAAGTAGCTAGCTGGGAAGCTCTCCATGGCCTTCCTGCAACTGAGTCTTCCAAAAGGAAAATCCTTCTCTATGCTTTTGCCATTCAAACTTACTAAATAACATTCTTCAATGGCATTAGATGACTCTTGTTTGCACTTTTATTGTTTTACAAATGTCTGCACTCAGCGAGTCTCCCAAGCATTTACAATAATCTTGAATCCCAGAACTCCAAGAAATCAATGTTTTTCCTCTGGCCCTCAGCTCACAACTTTCTGTAGGCTTCATTTGATGGGCTCCCCCTGGCGGCTGCACCATTTCTCGCCTCTGCTAGTCAGGAAAGATTCCCTCTTCTGATTCATTGAAGACATCAGAAAGAAGGATGAGATAGACAAGAGGAGGAAAACTGGGCTTTGGGAAATGGTTCTTGTCATGAAAAGTCAAGAATTAGCTTGCTGAGTGTGACAGAGCTAATCTTTAGTCAGGTACCAAGTCCTAGTACCCTTTACTATCCAGACACCAGAAGACACACAGTACAAGGGTTTATGGATACCCCCTGCCCCAGGCCACAGGCTCAGGCTATTTCAACAAGGCATACCAAGTATGAAAAACCATTGCAAACCCCTGCATCCGGTATTGATTAAACAGTGTCTGGAGCTGGCAAACATTATTAATATATAGAATGCTATAGAGATTGATCGCTCTACTTTCATTTTTCTTCTTCCTGCCAGCACCCTCTTGGAGAAAGCCCTGCAGCTGTTCTGAATCCCATTGCCAGAGGCATATTATAGCTTGTTTTGATGTTTCACCAGCAAGTTCTGTGCCTCATACAGGCACAGGCCAACAAGAATATCCCAAGTTCCAAGTAGAGGCTGAGACACAATCACCCTGTCAGGTAATGTTAGTAAGTCAGGATCATAAAAGATAATAAACTCTCTCCCATCTTTTATGACGGCACACCAAGATCAAACACTTTCCATACCAGAGCACAAAGCCCCTAGGACCAGTTCTCCCTGACAGATGTTCATCTGCTATCTCAGTATTGACGTGTTACTTAATTTATTGATCCACAGAGGGAAAGAAATACAAAGACTCTAGAAATCTGGCATTGTACAAGCTGCTTTCCAGGGCTGTGAGCCCTAGAAATAAAGAGGAGACTTGATGTCATGTTTTAGGAGCTGTTTGAATATTGCCTTTTTGGTTTTTTTTTTTCCAATGCTTAAACAAAAACATACATCAAAGAAAAAGGAGTTTGTCCCAAAAAAAGCTTTATTGTTTTTATTGTCTTTTATTCGATGGCTAATACATTTAGTAGTAACCAACATGACTTGGTATTTTTATTATCTTGCTGACACCTGGTGCCCTCAATCCCATATACACAAAAGCTTGCTTAGCTCACTCTAGACTTCACAGAATGATGAGGAATGGGGTACAATAAGAGTTTATAGTTCATTGTTGCACAGTCTTGCCTACTCAAATTCATTCTGCGAGTAACCTGTGGGCGGCTAACATTAAAGCAAAACTTTGCATGTCTCCAGGTTAGCAGAGTCTTGGCAGGTGCCCCCGACTGCCAAACAGAGGACACACACCAAACAGTGTTCAAGGCCCTCCTCTTTGAGATCCCAACCACCCTCATCAGTGTACTCCTTAACCATTCCCATTCATATGCACGTGTTCTGGCTTCATGCATTCATTGCTACTTCCTCTTTCTCATGTCTACTTTGCTCACGAAGTTCTTATCCATCTCTACAAATAAAATTCTCTTAAGGATCAGGCAAAACCAATCCTCTGATTACTTTTATCACTTTGTTTGTATTGCCTCAGAGGCTACTTATGTGTATAGTTCTTCCTCTGGACTTTAAGATATTTTAGTAAACAATCAGGTATTATCCATCTTCTTGCCTCAGCCATCCCTTCTCTTTCTATAACAGGTGGTTGATAACTAGTGTTCAGTGAGTAAATGAATTCAATACCCTGCTTATCTTGGAATCCTCTGCCCCAAAGCTTTCCACTATTTCATCTGGACTAAGATGAAAATTCATCTGGATTTTTCTCTAGATTTGATCCCTACACATTTTTAGAATGTGTCCTAAACTGCCTAGAAAAAAATCATCTGGAAAACTATTCTATTTACTGTCATACACCATATTCTACCAGCAGTTTAGACTATCTTCTTCCCTTCCCTTCCCATAAAAGCCCACACATATCCTTTGCTTATGGGCTAAGGCACACCTTAATCCTTTCTTCCCTATGCAGCTTTCACAGTCAATTCCAGACTTTACAGATTTTGAATTTAAACAATAGCCCGTATCTGTCTCACACATTTGTGAACTGATGCTTGCAAAGCTTTATCACCATCATAAGCCATAATTGGAAATTCAGTTTCTTAAACTTTGAAAGCATTATTTATATTCTCTTCATCTTTAAACATCCTATAGCATCTAGCATCACACATTGTTCATAATTATCAAATATTTGATCACTGTATTTTGAAACACATTAAAGGAAAGTGGTTGCATAATATATTGTCAAGCCAAAGGTTATCTTACCCTATGATTTCAAACCAAATGATTTTCCAGTAATCAATAATAAGAACTTTTCTTTCTCCATCCATTTAGGAGTGATTTTCAAAATTAAGCCATGGCTCATTGTAAAAAGTCATATTATTTCAATATGGTATCTACCCATAGTTTGTATGATGCAATCTATTATTTTCAGTTTTATTTAGCTTCATTTTAAAAGTTACTGATCATAGCCCAATAATGATTTTATGATTTATAAATGGGACACAATCAACTAATGGGCCTGTGTTGAAAAACACTGATTTAGAGATTCCTAGATATTTCTAGATGCTAGAGACTCTCAAAGATGTTATAAGGATAGAGAAATAGAGATTCTTTTTTTCCTATCTTAAATGAATAATCAAACGCCAACTCTACACAGTAAAACAATAACAAAGCAATTCAGTAGCATTCATTGTAATGCCAATAAGGAAATCCTAGGCTGAAAGTAAAATAGACATATGTGCGCCAACTGAAAATGGAATCTAAAACTATATTACATAGCTAGAAAATATATTGCTTCCAATTTTCGTTAGCTGATTGATTAGGCAGTGAAAGTATCATCTGGTTTGGCTAATCAATTTTCCTCTGTTATACTTGTATCACAACAAAGCTCTTACCTCTATCTCTTTCTTAGAAATGTATATCACAGTCACTTGCAAAGAAGTGTTTTAACTTACTCAAGAGAATACTTTTATTATTACTTACTCTTAGCAGTTGTTCTCAACAATGTATAACTTTATTCCCAGGGAAACTTTGGCACTATCTGGAGACATTTAGGTGTCACAACTGGAAAGAAGGAGTGGAGAGATGCTGGCATCTAGTGGGTAGAGGCCAGGGCCACTAAACATTCTAGGAAGCACAGAACAATCCCAACTTTCCACTATAAAGAATCATCTGGCCCCAAATGCCAATAGTGGCACTGTTGAGAAGCCTTACTTTCAGCATCTTTATGCATCCCGTTTCTTTATTGGGTGTATACAATATTAAAGTTCAACTATGCACAGACAAAAAAGGGAGAAAGAGATATAACCATCACTTGCAGATTTTGCTCCATAACATCTTTGCCTGTTAGACTGTACTGGGAAAGTTGAGACCTGCCCCTGAGATGTTACCATATTCTCTAACCAACTAAGCTTACAAAGGACCCAACAACATCACTGCTTCACCCCTTGCATCATCCAAATTTCAGGACTCCCAGATGTCAACTTAACAGTGGGGCACAGCTGCAGCCACCAGAAACCAATCAAGGAAATGCAGATGCTATTCCAACATCTGTAAGAAATGTAATATTTGGAGCCTTAATTCAAAACATACCACAAAGCTGAAAACATATCTTTTTAAAATGTTCCTTGCTGCAAAGTCCTTGGGTCATTTTTTCAGTCATTTTCACTATGCAAAGATGTATTACCAACTGCTAAGGTGTTCTCTAACTCCCACAGTCACCCAAAGGAATCCAAGGATTATTTCCTATATATGTGTATATCAGGAGTCCCAGCTGGCACTTACTCTTAAAACTAAAGAGTATCTGTAAGGTTGGACACACAAGTTATTAAGAATGCTTTTACATCACCAATTAAGGCATTTCCTCAAGAATTTCAGGATTTGTCTGATCACTATAATTTTGTCTCTCCTCTCTAATAATCCATATTCAACCAATCCATCTATTGATTTTTCTATACTATTTCATCATATGACTTCTCTACCCACACCAGATAAAGGTGCATCAAATATTAACAAACCCAAAAGTAGACATTGGCAGTAACACAATAGCAGTCAGAAACTTCAACATGCCATATACATCAATGAAGAAAACAACTAGACATAAAATCAATATAGAAACCACAGGATTAAGTGAGGAATTTGATCTATTGAGCTTAGCAGATATTTATAGGGTGCTGAACCCCAAAAAAGCTGAGTACACATTCTTCTCAAGTGCTCATGAAATATTTTTAAGGAAAGATCACATGTTTGATTATAAATGTTAGTAATATCATGAAGATTTAAATTGTATCAATTGGGCCTCCCCGGTGGTGCAGCGGTTAAGCACTGCGCTGTGGAGCTGTCGGCAGCGGTGCCGCGAGTTCGACGCCCAGCCGGGGAGAATCCCACATGGTGCAGCAGACCTCTCCTGCCTCGCCCGCTGCTCTCCTCAGCAGTGTATCTTTGATCTGCCTGTTCTGCTCCCCGCTCTGTCTCTGGTGAACCCTCTCGCCGCCCCACACCTCTGGCCTGTACCCCAGCTTGTATGTATAAATAAAAAATAAATCTTAAAAAAAAAATAAAATAAAATAATAAAAAATAAATAAATAAATAAATAAATTGTATCAATTATCTTCTCTGATCATAATGATACCAAACTAGAAATCAATCACAAAAATAAATCAGAAAAATCTCAAAAATATGGAAACTAAAAAACATGCTACTGAATGATTATTGTGTTAACAAGGATTTCAAAGGAGAAACTAAAAAATACCTGAAAAGAAAATGAAGGTGAAGACATAAGCTACCAGAAATTATAGGATGCAACAGAAGCAGAGGTAAATACAGAACGACATGGGCCTACATCAAAAAACAAGAAAGATCTCGAATAATTAATCTATCCCTACATTTAAATAATATAGAAAAAGAAGAAAAAATGAAATAAAAATCTAATAGAAGAAAGGAAATTATAACAATGAGAGAAGTAAACAAAACAGAATTCAAGAATTCAAAAGATCAAGGAAACCAAATACTGATTCTTTGAAAAGATAAACAAAATAGGTAAACCTCTAGCCAGGCTCAGAGAAAGAGAGAAAGAAGGCGAGAAAGAGAGAGAGAATGTACTAAATACAATCAGAAACAACAAAGATGTTATAACAGACAACTCAAAAATACAGAGGATCATAAGAGACTACTGTGAACATCTCTATGCCAATAAATTTGATAATCAAGAAGAAACGGAAAAATTTTTAGAAGCATACAACCTTCCAAGATTGCATCAGCAAGAAATGGAAAACCTAAACACACCAATTACAAGGAAATTGAAACAGTGATCAAAAGTCCCCTAAGACACAATAACCCAGGACTAGATGGTTTCAATAGTGAGTTCTACCAAACCTGTATGAACTGATACTTATGAACTAATACTTATCCTTTTCAAACTCTTCCAAAAATCAAAGAAGAGGGAATTCTCCCAAACACATTTTGTGAGATTTGTATTACTCTATAATAAAATTGATAAGGACATCACACATACACACACACACACACACACACACACACACACACACACACACACACACTATAGACCAATATCACTGATGAATATAGATGACAAAATCTTAGCAAACTGAATTCAAAAATACTTTAAAAGGATCATACATCATAACCTAATGGGATTTATTTAGGTACGCAAGGATGATTCAACATATACAAACCAATGAATGTAATTCACTACATCAAAAATAAGGAAAGAAAAGTCATCTGATCATTTCAATTGATGTAGATGATGCATTTAACAGGATTCAACATACATGTATAATAAAATTGAGGCTACCAGAGGGGGAGAGGGAAGGTGGAGCAAAGGAGTGGTGAGGGATTGGACTATGGTGTCTTGATGGTGGCAGGCTACACAATCAAAACGCAAAAATCTGTTTTGTTCCTATACACAAACAATGAAATAGAAGAAAAAGAAACCATGAAAACAATCTCATTTACAATTGCATTAAATAGAATTAAATTCCTAGGAATAAACTTAACAATGGAAGTAAGGACCTATACAATGAAAACTACAAGATATCGTTATAGAAGACACAAAGAAATGGAAAGATATTCCCTGCTCATGAATTGGAAAAACTAACATTGTGAAAATGGCCATCTTAACCAAAGCAGTATGGCAATTCAAAGCAAAGTTCTAATGACATTCTTCAAGCAAACATTACTGAAAATTACATGGAACCCACACAAGACACAGAATAGCCAAAGCAATTCTGACACAAATATAATGTAGGTTCAAACTATTCTATAGCAGGCTGCAAAGTGTACTCCAAAACTATAATAATCAAAATAGTATGGTATTGTAATAAAAATAGACACACAAACCAATGAAACAGAATGGAGAGTCCAGAAGTGAACCAACACTTATATAGACATTTAATTTATAACAAAGGTGCTGAGAACATATGATGGAGAAAGGAAAGTCTATTCAATGTTGTTGGTAAAGCTGGACAGCCGCATGTAAAACAATGAAACTAAACTATTATCTCATGCCATACACAAAAATTAGCTCAAAATGAATTAAAGACTTGAATATAAGATCTGAAATGATAAAATACATTAAAGAAAACAGACAGGACACTAAGACATTATGTTCAGTAATGCCTTTGGGTACTCAACTCCAACAGCAAGGAAAACAAAAGCAAAAATAAACAAATGATACTATATCAAACTAAAAAGCTTCTGCACAGCAAAAGACACTATTAAAACAAAAATGTAACCTATTGAATGAGACATTTTTGCATATCATACATCTAAGAAGGATCCAAGATCCACAAAGAATCATGGAACTCAAAACATGCAATCTCAAAAATTAACATTAGCTTTACTTAATAATATGCAAAAATTATTAAAAATAGTAATCATTATATTAAGTCTATTAAAACTATTCAGAGCCTATTTATATTTCTAATTATTCTTTTGTCCAGCTTAATTAATTCCACTTTTTTTACTTGTCAAAAAAACGAACATAAGTGTTAAGTAGATACTTCTCTAAAGAAGACACATACATGGCTAACAAGTCCATGAATAAATGCTCATCATCAGTTATTATCAGGGAAATGTAAATCAAAACCACAGTGAGATAGCATCTCACATCCATGAAAATGTCCCATAACAAAAGGATCAGAAACAACAAGTGTTGACAAGGGTGTGGAGAAATCTGTTAGTGGTAATGTAGACTGGTCCATCCTCTATAGAAAACAGTATGTCGATTTCTGAAAATATAAAAAATAGATCTACCATACAATCCAGCAACTCTACTCCTTGGTACCTATCCAAAGAATGCAGAAAACATTAATTTGAAAGGCTATGTACACTCCTATGCTTAATGCAGCACTATTGATAATAGCCAAGGCTTAGAAACAACCTAAGTGCCCCAAAACAGATGAGTGGTAAGAAGATATGGGATAAATATACATACAATCAACTACTACTCATCTATTTAAAAGATGAACTCTAGTCATTTGTGACAACACAAATGGAACAAACAAGATTTGCTAACTGAAATAAGTCAGAAGGAAAAAGACATACAGGATGATTCACTCATACACAGAATATAAAGAATCAGACAAAATTAAACCAAAACAAACCCTTGAAATCTGACTATAGAATTAAGATTATCAGAAGGGATGTGGAGAGCAAAGGGAGTAACTGTGGGAGAGGATTGTGGATGCTTTGGTGGTTCATATAATGTGGCAACATATATCTAAGGTGGTGTGAACCTATGCCCCAAAATTACTTACAGTGTTGTAAACCAGAATTACCTCGACAAGAAATAATACAATTAAAAAAATAATAAAGATAATTCTGAAAAATGAAGCAGTTATTAGATTATTAGATTATTAGCAGTTATTAGATACATGATTAAAGCTAATGAAGTCCTGTGCTCCTCCTGCCCATTTCAAGTACTGCCTAAAAAAAGCACAATGTCTTTTAGCACAAATAGGGAACTCAGTGAGAACTGAGTCATAGTGAGGCTGAAAATAGATGATGCAAAAGAAATATATTTAGAGTGCAGGATGTTAAATAATAAAAATCCTGTGTCTATGAAAACAAGCAGTAAGCTCTTAAAAGATTCCAGTTCATTTTGATGGCTATAGCACCTTCTAATTTTCTTCAAAGTCTGACTAAATTTCCTTATCATTTTGAAGACGATTATTCCAGTATTGGAATTTAGAAATAGTAACAGTGTACTCTCTGCAGTACTTAGGAAATCATAAATGTTTGTTCCACTAATAGAGCAGCTTGGAGATATTTGAGTAAAATATATGTAACATTCTATAGGAAAGTACTTCAGGAAAGATTTAGCAAAGCCCATGTGATTAAATACTATTACCCAGGAGACTGTGAATGAATAATTTCCTTTAATAAAGTCTGAATTTAGTAGGTCAAACAGAAGAGAAAATTATCACTATGAAAATTTTCCATGGGAAAAGTGAATATTTGTATCTTCAGGGAGTCAGAAGATAGGGCTGCAAGAAACAGATATCATCACAATTGATAATTTCCTGCAGTAATATATCTTGGGAAGAATGAGTGCTAGGTGGGGAAAAGGCATGTTCCTGGGTTAGGATGAGCAAAGGGTTGTGGGTGGTGGTGAAAGGAGCAGAACTAAGAAGCCTGGAGCGAGGGCTCTCACGCGTAAGCAGAAGGGCGGCTTGGCCAACATGAGCAAGTCCTTTCAGCTCAGGCCTTTGATTGCCAAAGGATTGTATTTTTTTCCTGAAATCTAATATCTTTTTAAAAATTGGTATACATTTTTATTCCACACAGCTATAAGAGAGAAACGTTAAGAAGTGTTTCAATCTGAAAGTGCCTTAGGTGCCACCCAGAGAGCAAAGAACTTACCAACCAGAACAAAATTAAGAGATCAGTGAAGAAAGGTGATTCATTTTTATTTGTATAGCAATGATTCTCACTGGACTACAAGCTTTCAACAGGTCATATAATTGTGGAGAAGAAAGCCCAAGATTTCCTTCCATCATTCTGATGCAGCCACCTTCAACTCAATCCCACATGAGTAAAAGTGCAAATAAATGTTACAATGAGAAAGTTTTCACCACTCTGGTCCACTAAGATTTTTCCAATAGTGTGATTTTGGAGCAAAGTTTTCTAATACATACATATATGTGTTTGTGTGTGTATGTGTGCGTGCACATATGTACATGTATATATGTATATATATGAAATATATTCTAATTTATACATATAAAACAAAATTATACACACACACACGCAAAATTCCCTGAACTTGAGAAAAAAGTAATTTTCTCCACTTAGGAATTTTTCTGGTGTTTTGAGATTTCTGGATCTCACTGAAATCTTTTAAAGCTTTATTTGTACAAGTCCAAACCTGGAATGAATCTTGGGCTTATTTAAATTTATTTGTTTTGGAAATAAATGAAGGGCACATTTGGAAATGCAGTGGGTCTTCAAAATATGGTTTTTCGTTTCTGCACAGAAATCCTTAGGTCTGTAAGTGACCACACTGCAGCATCTGACCACTCAGTGCTGCCCCTTCAAAGAAAAGTCATAGAAGACAAATGGATCTTGTTCCCTGACAACAGCCCGATACGCCCTCATAACTGTTCTTGAAAGTAAAGAAAATAAATGTTAACTGAGCTCTGCTGCTGTCACAGCAGAACTCACCCTCATTTTCCCACCTGAACTTAGGATAGTCCTGTGAACTGGATTCTATTCCCCTTCTTACAGATCAGAAAAGTGAATCTCAGAGAATCGGAATTTATAGGGCATCAAGATCTGAACACATATTTTCAACTTTAGTTTTCTCTGGACTCTACCACAATATATTCTGTATATGAGTCCTCTGCCCATAAAGTCCAGAGACCCATTTATTTAAGAGAATGATAAGGTTTGAACCTTATTTTCTTATCTACGTTGTTCCAAGTTCATTTTCCCAGAATGTAAATGTGGCTGAACTCGTGGTAATCGCCTTCCTCTTGCATTGGGCCTTCCAAGCCCAGCGCCTCATAACAGAAAAATGAACTCCCGAAAGGCCTATTTCTGGGTATCCTTAGTCCCCAGAGTTTCCTTTGGTGACAGAGAAGTGTACAGAAGTGCAAGGAATTCTGTTATCTTTCATGGGTAACTTGAATCCCCAAATTTCTTCCTGGAAATGTAGAAAGCTAGCCCCAACTTTTGAAAACAGGTATGAAATAGATAGAAGAGATGAGTTGGGGAAGAGAGTGGAAAGAAAAAGCCAGACACTATGTTTGTCTCTACTCTTCAACCCATTCACTAAAGAAAATTAGAATCCCCCTTCCTTCCCTCACCCCCTCACTCCTGCCTTCACCCCCATATACACACATTGCAAGCTATGTTCTATCATGAGCTCTCCCAGCCCAGAGCAAAGCAAATCAGGCAGAACCATATAATTTATTGCACCAAACTGGAATTACCCCCACCCACTTAAACAATCTGGCTTCATTTCAGGGTAACAGCAGCTCAGCTCTGGCAGGGCTCAGTCAACGTGGGTGATCTGTGACATGTGGCAGAAATATAGAACTCATCAGATTTAATAAAACAAAGTTCCACACAGGACTGGAAGGCCTCTCAACAAAGGCTTGGAGGAGTTACTGCAGGCAGTCCCCAGACTATCTGGGGAAACCACCCCCTCAGAGTCCAAAGCTCCCTCTTTGCTCAGATGTCATGAAAGACCAACGGGCTGTCCCCAGCAGACATGGGAGGTAGTGGAGCCAGGAACAAACATGGGTGAGACAAATGCCATGTAAAGGCAAAAAGAAAAGGAGGGAGAAGCCGTCAGTGTGGCCACCACTGGGGATGGTGATATTTCACATCTCTGCTGTCGGGGAGGTGGGGGGCAGGGGGGTCTGTTTGCATTTCCAGTGCAGGCAGGAGGTGCCCTCTGCTGTCTGCCAGCTGCAGTGCACAAGGGCTCCACAGCAGCTGATCCCAGGGTGCAGCGGCAGACGGCATGGGTGGCTGGAAATGCTGTTTCTACTGCAGTGACTCGCCTGTGGTGCAGAAAAGCCACTGCCCAGATCCTTGCAGGGGAGCCTTGGGGTCCTGAATGTTCACACAGTTCAAAGTGTGTATTTAGCTCACATGGTTTTAGAAGCAACCACAGGGAGCCCTAGAGCAGAAAGTAAATTCTGAAACATCTTCACAGCTTCACAGCTATTTCATCTCTTCAGTAATCTTATTAGCAAAACAGACAGGTAGGCAGAGAGAGGCTGAGGCTTCGCAGGTGAGGTGAGAAGAAGTAATAAGATTCTTGACATTCTGGTCTCTAAAAATTGGTTATTGAGACTTTTAAGACAATTACTCTACAGGATTCCACCCTCCATTTCTTGATGGTTTGTGCCTCTGGTAACAGTAATAATAGCACCAATTAGTCACCTGCCACTTTACCAAGCACCTTACCACAACTCTGCAAGGTAATGTTCTCTTCACTTCACAGATTAGGCTCTTAAACTGACAGAGTAAAATACCATGCAGAGTAAAGTAAAGGACACACAGTGTCACGTAAGAGCTAGCGCCAAGGCCCAAACCCAGGTCAGTTTAGCTGCAAACTCCCACACTCTGCCAAGGCACACCACCTCCTAGGTTGTTCAATAGTTGATTAAACTCCCCCACTGCGGAAGGTCAGCCAATGAAAGCCTAACCCAAGTCCTATAAAAATGAAGTCAGGCACAGTGAAACCTGACACGGGTGTGGGGTGTGCTTTCTGTATGCGTTGTTGGGCACTCTCACTTTCTTATTTTGAAGACTTGTGTCTGGTGGCCAAATGTCCCAGGCAACTCCTGACCCAAGCATGCCTGGGGCCACCAGTGGACTTCACGTGGAGTAGAAACCTCTGTGGGGGAGGAAAATGATCCTGGACTTGCAGAAGCCTGTGTTCTGATCCAGACTGGGCATCCCTTTAGCGCCAACATTTCAGACTTGTCAATTTCTGTGAGTCCCATTTCCCTCCATAATAAAATAGATATGCTCTTTTATAATTATTATATATATGCACATATATATATATATGTATATTAAATGTACATTATATTTTAAAGTTATGGGGATTCAATGAGATCACAAGTTCACATATGTATATTCACACGTGTGTCTGTATACATACACAAACACACACACACACTAAGACACACACACACCAACTAGGTGATGTGCAAAAGTTAGGTATTCACCAGTGCAAACAACGGAAAAGGTTGCTTAAAGATTGTTTTATATCTAAACTAAAATGATGACATATTCTGTAAGTTACCGTAGAAGAGGAGAAAATACGGTTCTTAAAGAATCTGTAATATTTGGGGCTTGCGTCTCACTTGGTACAGTTTGGGGAGAAGATGCAGTAAGAAAGTATGTGCAATCGCAGCTCCAGAAACCTGGCCCACAGACCCCCAGCTGACTACCAGATCTCTGAAAACACAAGGTGGTCTTTCTGTAGAGTGCTTCAGTGCTGCAGCCCTGAACTCAAGCCCAACACTGAGAACAGGCTCCTTCTGTCAGTGGCCATTGTTCCGACGCACACTGTCACAAAGCCCAGTCATGTCCAGAGGCTTAGGAGGAGGAAGAAGCAATAGCTGCCTTTACTCCAGTCTCACCCCCTCTGCACTCCTGACCCAAGCATCATGAGCCTTATGTGACTGCCGAAACTCAGAAGTGTTAAGTGATATCAACTGCCTACCATTCCTCACAACTGACTGTATTGAGCTGCCCACTCTTCCAGGAGAGACAGACTTTCTGCTCTTTCAGTACATACAAAAAGTATCTGGGACACTTACGTGCTCCTACCCTCCAATTTTCTGATTTTTTCAAAGAATGCTCTAAGACAGACTTTTAAAAGAGATTATAAATTGATGATATAAATCCTCTTCTAAAAAATTCTTCTTGCTCCCCTTATAATACCCACTGCTTCCTCTAACACTTTGAACCAATGGTAAATAGTGGACAGGTTATTCATAATCTTCCTCACTCAGGGGAAAACTATTCTGCATATTTTACAAGTACATCTATCCCCAGGATATCTAACCTCACCCCCAGGGAGTCTGCCTGAATAAGGGGTTCCTGTCAGCGAAGTCACTCTGAAGAAAGAGTGTTACCTTATCCTCTGCCACATAATGCCACTGTGACCTAAGCTTCTCAAATGAATTTTAGCAACAGAGAAACTCAAAGAGTTTAGCTGCTTCTGTTCTACCAACATTATACAACCAGTTAAAGTTAGCCCGTTATCCACGTTCCATGAAAATGGAATGCATTAGAAAGGCTGCTATTTGTTACACCCATGATTATGATCATTTTTTGTTATTTTTTGTCTTTTTAAAATCTTTTTTGTTAACTACTGTATGCCAACTGAAAGGTACATAAAACATGTAAGTACCAATAAGTGAAATAATGAACACTTACTCAACCACCACCATCTAAAAAAATTACCGGCCTGCACAGAAGCTCTCCCAACACACACGTTTGCTGCTTTCTCTCAAGATATAATCTTTAAAACATGTTTTGATATTATTTCAGCCATCAATTCCTAATGTGTTTGTTTCATGACTACTGTGGTGAATTGTGTTTTAAGGCAGCATTGTTGAGTGGTTGAGAGCTCAAGCTGTGGCATCGTTCAGACTGGTTCTAATCCCAGATTGGACACTAACCAGATGATGACTTTTGGAAAGGGACCCCACACTTCTGAGCATGTAAGACAGAGATAATAATATCAAAGTCAGAGCTTCGTTTATAAAACATATCAAATGTTAATGAGAATTTTATATCCCATCTAAACTATCTGTTTGATAAGTTGATTTTTTTATAGCTTAAGTTTATGTGAAAATGTCCCTGCTTAATGCTTCCGTTCATCACTTATTTGTGATTTTTGAGTTCTGGATGGCTTTTAGTGACTGTCTATTTTTATTTCTAGAATTTTTACTTAACCTCAAATTGCTGTCCCCAGATGGGAGATGGTGCCAAATTGCGAGGACACTGATTGCCCGCCAGCCACCTCACATGTTTGTTCTCCAGATGTGCTGGACTCTACGCACTACTCATTTATAAAGCAATATAGAGAACTGTTGCTGTGGTTCTTGGGATCTGCTACCTCGTTCCTTCTGCTCTGTCAAATTTCTTTTCTTGATAATAATACAATTGACTCCTCAAATATTACACACAGAGAGAGAGAGAGAGAGAGAGAGAGAGAGAGAGAGAGAGAGAGAGAGACTTTTTTAAGCAGAAATAAGTTAAACTGAAATATTTGGTAAAAGCTCATTTTCTACACACTTGGGATTTTCAAAAGGAAATGCTACTCTAACCTTAGCTGTCAACACATCAACAAAAGTGTTCCCAAACTCTAAGATAGTTTTCCCAGGCCCTCTGGAGAATACTTAGGAGCCAGACTTTTCTCCATGTCAATTTCCTTCATCCCATAGCCCCATGCTTAGGTCATTCTTCTCTGGACCTCTATTTTCTCTACTCTTGTGGTTCTTCTCCTTCATTTAGGATCTTTATTTCCTGGCCTTATTTCCCCACCCCAAGCCCCAAGGTCCATCCAGAAGTCTCCCCTAAAAACCACCAAAGTCTTCAATCATTCTTTCTTCCAAGTGGAATTCATCTTTTTCTTTATGATTTGAAATAAAAAATTTCCAGTTGAAAGTGGACAAGCAAAACACAAATGCTGAAGCAGGGAACTGCATTATTGACTTGACAATGATAACAATGAAATTAATAATAAGAAGTGTTACTTTACTTATCACCTAATGAGCCCCCTAATTTAGAGACATTGCCACAACAACATTGACAAAGACATAGCCACTAAATCAAGAAATTGGGGGCTCTGAGTAGTTAAATCCAGAAACTGACACAGGATGGTCATTAACCTATGTAAGTAAGTAAGTTAGCAACAGGTCGGGATTCCCAGCCAGGACAGTCTGTCCTAGAACCTGTGTTTTTTAATGCTTCATCATCACAATAATATCAGGTAACCATTGGGCAATGTCATGGTTTTTGAGTTGATCAGCAGAAACCTGAGGATTATGGATAGAGAACATTACAACCCATCACTTTCTGCTGTTTTTTCATCACTGAGTTCTGCCTCCAGTAACCACAGTTTTTCTTCTCCCTTGTCTATAGTAAATATCAGAAATCCAGAGATATCCAGTGAAGAGACACACAGAACTTCCAGGAGTGGTCTCTTTGTTAGTAGCTACAATCAAAATTAAAGGTGACTAAAATTCCACCAGGAGAGACCAAGAAAAGAGGTGACTCTGGCTGGGACTGGTGATAACAGCAACATGGCCAGAGTAACAAGAGTGATAATAAATAGTGACTACTCCTACTCCAGGCTGCCTACTTTATTCCAGGCCCCATCTAAACCTCACATACACTATGTCCATAAAAATATCCCTAACCTATTGGGATAAAGAAACCTGGTCAAGATCAAAAAACTAACCACACTTCAAAACCTAGTTCCTTTATAAACACATGCAATTTGCAGCGACATGGATGGAATTAGAAGGAATCATACTCAGTGAAATAAGCCAGAAAGAAAAAGAAAAATATCAAATGGTTTCACTTATAACAGGACTATAGGGAAACCAAATAGGAGAGAAACACTCAGGGGAAGGTGGCGGGGAGGGGAGGATAAGGGCACAAAATGGAATAGAAAAGAACACAAGGGACCGTGGAGATGGATCACGGGTGAATTAGTGGTGGGCTACCCAAGGGGAATACAAAATGTAAAAGACATAAATAACAATAAAAAGAAAAAAAATACCAGCAACAATGTAAACCTTTACCTCAATAAAAAATAAACTAAATAATGATCATCCCTAAAAAAAAAAAAAAAAACCTAGTTCCTTTAATACACCAAACTCTATTTTATACTGAATTATTGAACAGCTGACTGAAAATTTTCAAATTGTGGAAATGACCTGCAATAGCCTGCCTGTGGGTAAAAGGAATTTCTCTCAAAATTATACAGTAAACAACTGACAAATTAATTTAAAAATTGAATAAATGATACAACTACTTAAAAACTGGCTTTTGTCTGATTTTAAGTGACTTTTGTACCTAGAAGTCTTTGTCTTTCTAGTTCTATTTCCGGACATGACTTTTTTATTTTTTTAAGCAAGTCATGCTATCCTTCTAAATAGTTTTTGATGATAAGCATTTTCAGTTGAGTGTGTTTGTCATCTTGTTTCTATTCCTGAAATATCAAAAGAAAAAATAAATAAACCACACACCTGCTATTCTTTACCCCCATCCTGAGCCTATCAGACAGGATTCTAGCAGCAAGTAACCTGACATCCCATCCAAACCCCTTTAAGCAAGAAAAACAGAGAAGAGCAGCTTCATGCCACTTGATTTAAGGCTCAGAGGTCAATTCGTCACTCTTTGTTCCTCAGTGCAGCTTCCTTGGCACTGACTCCAAACTCAGCCTCCAAGTGGAGGGCATAGGAGGGCACCTCGTCCTGTCACAACTCGAGAAGACAGGCCCGTGTGCCTCCCCGCAGCCCCGGGAAGGGCCCTGCGTCTCGCTGACTCTCTCTGCATCACAAGCTCCTCCCTGAAGCAGTCCCTGTGGCTGAGGGGCTGTGAGGAACTGGCTGACCTAGCAGGGGCGCTGCACCCACCCTGGCTCAGCCACCCCTTAGTCACTCAGACTAGGGGAGGGGAAAGGATGACTCCCAGAGGGACTGTCAGGCAGGAATGGAACGAAAAGGAGAGTATACTGTCACCAGAGAAGCCAGAACCCACCCTAGGGGCCCCGGTCTTCTCTTCACGCAGCCCTCAGGAGCAGAGGAAACCAGCACCTCCCCAGGATACCCACCCAGCAGGAACGTCATGACTGAAATCAGCAAATGTTGCCTGACATACAGCCAAGAGCTTCCACCTGGGGAGGAGAATGTCTCCACTAGTTAACATGAATTAGGCAGTTCAGAATGAGCCACGATCCCAGAGAGAAGTTCTTAACCCAAATGAAGAGCTATTTTGTTTTAGGCCAATGGGAGGAAACTGGACGCTGGGAGTTATCACTGAAATATGCACTGTGACATCCAGGGGTGGGTGTAGGGCCTGTCACATGGACATTCATGCTGTCCTCTCACAAAACAAAATTACAACAACAACAACAAAAAAAAAAAACCCAGAGCACTGTTGAAATACTCTCCAGGAGGGGGAAAAATGCATCAGGAAACTCAGGAGACAAGACTCAGGAAGGACTCATTAGACCTAAGCTTAAAAGCAGAAAGTCGCGGTTGTCCCCAACAAAGTTCTGCCACTGTCATAAAGGATGAAGAGAAATGAGTGGGAGATTTTTCTTGTCAGTGAGGAAACAGCCCGATAGTAATAGCTAATGATGTGAATGTCTACCAGTATGATCAAGTGTGAAAGGTTTTACAAAATGTTTCTCAGGTCCTTAATAGCAGAGGGAGGTTATAATTCTGAGAAAGAGATATCCCTGTGATGTCCCCAAGGGTTGTTCATCATAACTAAAGAAAGCAGCAGAATAACACGTTTGGGTGCCATGACCTCTACCTGGGGCAAGAGGAGTCCCTCAGGGGATCAGACTTAGATACAGGCAGGGAAATTCCTATGGGCCTATGGTAGGAAGAAAGGGAACCAGAGAAAACTGTGGGTTATAAGAGTGGAGAATAGTCATATGTGAAAAATGAGAAGGCTGATGCGTTCTTTTTGATCTGAAGCTTAGTTAATAAACACACACACACACACACACACACACACACACACACACACACACACGAGGGGCCTCCCTGGTGGTACAAGGGGTTAAGTCTCAGCACTTATGAAGCTAAACACAGCCACTGCAGCATGAGTTGGATCCCAGCCAGGGAGCTTCCCACATGGCACAGCAGACCTCTCCTGTCTTGCCCATTGCTCCCCTCAGTAGTGTATTTCAGTTGATCTACCTGTTCTGCTCCCCACTCTGTCTCTGGTGAATCCTCTCACCGCCCCACACCTCTGGCCTACACCCCAGTTCTTGTATGCATAAATAAATAAATTTTTAAAAAACACAAAAAAAAATTCAAGTTATCTCTCAAATCACCATAGGTAAACCAGCTGATATCCCTAAATCTCAATGGCTTCATCTAAACAAAATTAGTTTCAAAATCTTTCTTCTGAGAAAGATGAACTGCATCCTTTATAATTAAGAAACCTGAGTTAACAGTCTCCTGTCATCCACATTACTGAAATGATTAAATCGGATTTGGAAGACATTTCCAAGATGTTTGTCTTCTAGCTCTCTTTTTGTATTTAATAATAAATACTTGATTATAGGTTTGAATGCTGTTTCAGAAGTGGAAATAACACCAAGAAAATAAACCAGTAAGCAATATGACACTTGGGTTTTATAACAACAGGAATGTTGGTATTCTTAAGTTTGTCAGATGACTCTTGGGAGGCTCCAATAAAAATATTTGCAAATAAATCTGTATCCTAGAATAGCATGGCCAGAAACAGAAGATCTGAAAAATGCCTGTGCATACAGCAAATCATTTTGGCAGATCCTCAGGGGTCTCATCCCAAAGATGAAGGTTCTAGCCCCGTGTGATATGGGGCTTCTTCTACCCATAAGTAGGGTGCTACCTTTGGTAATGGGGAAATTCAAAGCCTCCAGGGAAAATGCCAAAATAACAGAAGAAGAATTTAACTGAAGTTGTAAAGGTATCTTCTCTTCAGTGAAAGGAATAAATAATTCATTTGATTTATTAAATTTTAACAAGGGCTGTCTGTCATTTGTCATGGTTGGGCATGTTAATCTGACTTTAAAATCATTATAAACCTCTTGGGAATCACAACGTTATTCCACAGAACAAAGATTAAGGGGAAGCAAACTCTGTATCAGAGCAGAATTATGGATCTGGCCAAAGGCAGAGGCCACACTTTACCCACCAGCTTCTTCTTGAAGGGAGGGAGGTGATGGGCCTCAGCTGCTTTCAAACTCATGGAGATTCTGCTGTTTTGGCCAAGTACTGCCTGGGAAGAAGGGTTCCCACACTTCTAGTTCCTGCTCATGCCATTCATCCAGAGGCCTGGATTGGAAGTCTAAAGAGGCTGAAGGCCACAAAGACTAAGAAATAGGTCTTCCCCAACCACTCTGTCCCCACCGTCTGTACAGCCCCAAAAGCACACTGTGCCCAAGTGTGAAAACCCTGTAACTCAAAGGGCCTAGAGCTGCTCTATAACAAATGGAAAGAATGTTTTGTTACTGCCTTCAGTGTCAGTGTTCAAGCACCAAAACATACCCCAAAGTCAGTTTGCCTGTCATCTCATTAAGCAGAATATTCCTGGCCTTCCTTAGGGTAACAATAGACCTAACAGATATTTCAAATACTCGTATTTGACACATTTTAGCTTACAAATGAGTAGACTCTGAATGAGTAAAGTTTAATCAAATTAATAAAAATGCTCACACTATTTAAATACCTGATTTCAAGAAAAAGTTCAAGAATTAAAATACTATATCTTACAATTCATATTTATGTTCATTGCAGTAGTATTATTAACCAGTCAAATTATGGAAACAACCTAAGTGCCCAAGGGCAGATCAGTGGATTAAGAAGATGTGGTATGTATATAATTATTTATAGAGAGAGACACACACATATATAGATACATACATACATACACATACACACACAATTAAATACTACTCAGCTGAAAAAAAAAGATGAAATCTTGCAATTTGCAATGCCTTGTGCAAAGGGGATCATGCTAAGTGAAAAAAAGTCAGGAGAAAACAAATACACTGGATGATTTAACTCATAGATGGAATACAGGCAATCACAACAAAGGAACAAACAAACCAAAACAAACCCTAGAAATCTAACTGCAAAATTAAACCTAGTAGAGGGGAAAGGTAGTGAACACAGGGGACGACTTATTATTGTAGAGGGTTATGGGTGCTTTGTAGTTGGGTGTGGTGTGGCAATATACAGCCAAAGAGGTGGGGACCTCTACTCCTAAGTCATATACAGTGTTGTAAACCAATGTCACCTTAATTAAAAATAATGCAATTTTTAAAATATTAAAAAATACAAATACAAATATACTTTGTGATGTTACAGAAGTTCTAATTACTCATTGATAAAATATTGGAAAATGTAGATTACAACTTTACTAAAAGAAACTTTGAATTAAATGTTTAAAAAATAAAATCCACTTTGAAAAGATGTTAAGCAAATGACAACAATTTTGAAAATGTAATTTCAGATGTTTGGAGGACTGAGGTAAATTTCTCACCTCTTGACCTGACTTTCAGGATATCTAAAATGGAGACTGAACACAGAATCCTTAGGCTCACAACCAAATACCCATATCCAAGAATTGTATGCCATGCAAGAGCTAAAAAGCAACCTGGCCAAATTTTCAGCATCTTTGCTTTTCAGAAACAAAGATCTGTCTTGTAGAAGTCCCTCTTTAACCTCATTGCATTATGAGTGAATTCCAAAGTAAAGCACATTTTATTGAACTTCATTCAACAAATATTTATTAGAGTTCTTCGATATATTACTGTGGGAGGAAGTGAAGCTATGTAAGACTATCCCTGTACCCCAGGAGCTACAACACTAAAGGACAGCAACACACACACACATCAGTCCACAACTCCTCCCCCTCCTCACCTAGATCTGTCAGTCTTCCCCACAATTCCATGTGTCAGCCAGGGGAGGGGAGAGGGGACTTTGGTGGGAAGGATGAAGGAATTGCTATAAAGTTTCTCTTATCAAGCCACAGAAGAGCATGAGGTCTTTGGGGGAGAGCAGTTAAGTCTTCTATAGGCCACGGTCCCTAACCTATCTCTCCAGCCTCAAGTTTGTCTAAGTTCTCTCTACTCTCCTTCTGAATGAACTTCAGTTTGCCTCATTCAAGACATTTCCTCCTAAGTCATTCCTCATTTCCTAAGTCTCAGTCTTAGGATGTTCTTTTAATGAACATCTTAAATCTCCCTACACCTCCTGCTCCCACCCATACCCCTCTATCACATATTTCTTGACCTTTGCCTCTAAGCCCACCACCCTAATACATGCTTTACCATCTCTAAATCCCCATAATTTAGCTTGTATTGCCCCCCCAAGAAATCGTTATACTCCAATTTGGATTAATACAATTTAGGAACTCTTTAGACCTGCTCCTTTAGACCATCCTCATTAGACTGTCAACAGCTCAAGAACAAGCTGTATTAAATTTGTCTTTTCTTCACAGGTCAAAGTGGAGACCAGATCAGCTTGCATTTTTAGTAATTTATTTAACTAACATTTATTGAACATGAACTTCATGACAGATACTGGACTATGGAATCAATAATGAGTGTAAGTTGCTTCCTTGCCACCAGGGAATTTATTCTGTGGTGACCAAATAGTTAATGTTTTATTTTTTTCTGCAACTTCACAAGAAAAATTTACTCTGTAAAACCTTAGGGTTTTAAAGCATGGTTTATTTATTTACTTTTTTTTTATATTGAAGTTACATTGCTTTACAACATTGTGATTTAGAGGCATAGCATCTCCCCCTTTAGGTGGTGTTACCACACCACACCCACCACCAAAATACCCAGAGCCCTCACCACAGTCCATTGTGCTCCCTCCCCATTTTGATAGTCAGTAGTTTTTAAGAGGTTCGTCAAATTAAACAAAATAGCATCTGTCAAAAGACTCTCTCCTTCTTAACTCCATTCTGTCTCCTCCCCCGTTTACTCTTTTAAAAATCATAAACAGTAACCAAAAGTTCCCTACCTATGGCACTGACAGACTGAAAATTAAGACAGGGATTTAAGAAAAGAAATACTTTATACTTTGAGTGACTTCAACTTTCTTAATTAGTGGTTAAGGAGCATGTTTATATCTTATGGTTTGACATTTATGAGTCCCTAAAGGCAAGGAAGGTATACACCCCCAGTGTCTTGTAAATGGTAAGTCTTTGTCTGAACAAATGATACTCTCTTCATAATGGAAATAATAGGAATAATAAGTGAGTGGCCTTTACTGGCAATTTCCCCACTAACAAGGATACCAAGAACTTAAAAATTATGCAACTGCTAACGTCTGACAATGAGCAGCTTCAAATTAATCACAGGGAGGTGGACAGACTGTGGAACGGAAGACATCGTCAAAGATGAATGTACTTCCTCCCTGCTCCTCCTTAGCACAGCCCTCCTTCTGATGCTGGCCCCGATTGTCAGTGCTCATTAACTGCATCTCGGTGTTGTTCTGAGTTATCGTACCCATTCCCATGGCTTCAACTATCAACAGGAGACTCCTAAATCTGCATCTCCCAAGCCCTTACTTCTCCTGAGATCCAGATTCTCTAATTGATGCTGATATTTCTCCTTGGCAGTCCCACAGACCCACTGTCTCCAATCCTGGAATGTGTTTTCTTCCTGCTCTTTCCCTCTGTGCCTCCTTGATTAGTCTCTCTATTAGCACTCAAAAATGATGTCTTCTGCAAGGGCTGCTCCCTGGAACAGAAAGCCCTCTCCCACTTCAACTCCTGGGAACCCCCTCCCATTCTCCAGTCTCAGCTAAAGTGGAGCCCTCTCTAGGACAGCCAGCCTGAACTGCAGAACAGAAAGACCTGGTCTAAGAGAAAGTGGGCCCTGATTTCTGTTAGAACTCTATATTCACAATATTGTGTTGAATGACTAGCTTGAAAAATCTCGGAGCAGCCGGCCTCAGCCCTAGCTACACTTTAGAATCACCTGGGGGAATTCCTAAAAGTACAAATGTCTGGATCACACTCCCCTCATATACCCTGCCCCCTTGAGGATCTAACTTAATTGGTCAGAGGAACAGCTGGCAATTGGGATTTTTCAAGTCTCCCCAGATGATCCCTGTTCCCAGCTAAAATTTAAAGCTTCTGGCCTTGTGACTGTGATTTAATATTGATTATGTTTAAGGTTATATATGGCAGGTGCTTAATACATATTTGTTGAATGAATGATGACAACATCTACCCAGATACAGAAACTAAAAGCCATGGAGTATCAAATCCCATCATCACCAATATCTATACAATTCCATCCATGAGAAATGTCTTTTATCTACTATCTCATATACACATAAAGCTATTATACTTTTCATGCCCTGACTTTTACCTACCAGACTATTGCATCCTCCTCCTCAACATCTCCTTCTCTTAGGATCCCCCAAGGTGCTGTCTAAACTGCCACTAGAGTTAAGTTTTTTAACAGTGTAGCATGTACCATTCCTACTTAAGATGGGATTGAGTAGCCCATATAATAAATTAAAAGAGCATCTTGATTTCCCTCCCTCTCTGTCTGGAAGACTTCTATTCTTCCTTCATGGCCCACCTCAAACATCAACTCTCCTACCAAGCTACCACACCCCCAAAACCCTCCCAGGAAGAGTTTGCCTCCATGGCACCCACTGTGTGACTCCTTCACAGTTGTGTCTATTGTGTGTTGCCCTTACTTACTTACATGTGTATGTCCCCTTCTTGAGGACAGAGACTGCACCATGCTGTTTTTGTGTCCCTACTCCCTAGCTTAGGCCTAACTGGCAGCTAAATAAATATGCCTTGAGAAGGAAGATAGAGAATGACAGGGAGACAGACAAAGATGAAGAATGGTGTTTAGATTTAGAGGAAGTAGCAGTGTAAGAGGTTAAGTATGAAAATTGGAAGTTTCTGGGGGAAACCTAGACTTCCATTCTGCAGGAATCTGTTCCAAATCATAAGAAGACTTGGGCAATGGCGTCAGAGTTTGGAACATCTGCATTAGGGCAAAATGGCCACTTAACCTCCATAGTTTTCATCACATCAATCCGGTGCTCCCTACACTAATGGTCATCTGGGCAAATGACTCCAACCTGAGAATATCTACCATTAGAAGTGATTCTGAACCATGGGAGATTCTGAGAAAAGTTTCTGGCCTTCCTGGTCCAAAAGGATGTCTACACATTTAAAATTAACTTGTCATTCTAAAAGAACAAGAATTTACAACTTGCATTCTTTTATTCTTACTTCCAAATTGGCCATACATCCTATGATTTGTAGCCTTATTTTGCACTGTGGGAATGCTCTGTCCTCAAAGAACAACCAGGGATGACTATTCTTTAGGCACTGAGATACTCAAGATCAAGCTGAACACTTGCAGATGCACGTTTTATTAGTGGGGGTTGGAAGGAGTTATAACCTTCCTCTTGAACCAAGGAAGGGTGGATCGACTTGCCTATAGCACTGGCAACTGGTCTACACAACACACCCCTCTCCATTGTTTTACTTCTCACCCAGGTTAGTCAGGGGCCTAATTATGAAAACAGTGTCTTGTGATGATTACACGTTAAGTGTGAACTATACAGTCGGTGATAATGATGGGTTATTGAGGTAGTTATTTGGGTTTGATTGACAGAGAGCATACACCTCTGTGGTTCTTACTTTCCAGCACTAGATAATCTATGCAGTAAGAGCTACATTTCTGAGGAAATATGAGAAAATACTTCTAATAAAAGCTCTGCATTTGACAGTAGTTCTTACTTTCCAGCACTAGTTCTTACTTTCCAGCACTAGATAATCTATACAGTAAGAGCGGCATTTCTGAGGAAATATGAGAAAATACTTCTAATAAAAGCTCTGCATTTGACAAGATAACTTTTTGTAAGGGTCTGCCTGAGACAGGTGATTCAGAGATGGGAGTGGTGATGAAGGGGGAAGTTTGGAAAATCAAGAGTGACCATGGACACAAAGTCAAACATTTCCCAGATTCATCCTAACTCTGCCCCAGTCTTCAAGGAGAGGCAAACATTCATTTGCCAGCCACCAGGCGCTTGAAGAACCCAACAGCCACCCTCTGAATATGAGTACAAAGTGTTAGAAGCCCCATTCTTCAGCATTACCCAAGTTTTAATTGCCTTTACATCAAATATTCACTAGTTACTTTTAAACCTATAACTGCACACACACACACACACACACACACACACACACACACACACACACTGCTTCATTCCACCACAGAAGTTTCTATATCCTGATAATCTTCAAAGGGGTGTGTGTGTGTGTGTGTGTGTGTGTGTGTGTGTGTGTGTGTGTGTGTATGGCATCAACACTAACAGACAGGGTTACTGCCTATGGTTTCTAAGAAAAGGAAAACAACTCAGCAGAACACTGAGATGTCTGGGCAGGTATTTGCTGGTGGCACAATGTGAGGAGTCTGGGCACAAACTGTCAACTATTCGACAATTTCAAAATTTAATTTTCCCTGTCATCTTTAAAGAGCAGCCTTGAATGTCACTTAATAGTTCTATGATGAGTTTGTGATATTCTAACTTTAACCTACAACTGAAAAATAAACATTAACACAGATATCACTTAGATTATGACTTTGTAGCAGTTCTTCCCAAGACAGAACCACCTGAAAACTGCTTTAAAAGTCTGCACTGTTCTGCTCTGCCACAGGCATCACTTGGTTAAATGTTCTGACATCCACATGGAAGAGAAAACTCTTATTTGTGGGTGGTTAGCAGGTCCCATTATACCTGGCCATTGATCATGGAGAAGAGGCTTAGTAGATCAAAACAGCCAAAAATGACATCTTCTTCATAGATTAAACCAAAAATAGAGGAAAGCCTATAAAACACTAAACTTGCACCTACAACCCAGTAACTCTTAAATGAACTATATTCTTGCCAAAAGGTGTGTAAAAAGCAAGAAATTACACATGACTGGACATGATTTAAACCATAAAAATGGAAACCTTGGGCATAATTAAGAGGGAGGCCTAAGGCCAATGTCCAAGCCTGCCACCATCCACAGAGGACTTAGAGCCCCATAAGCAGAATTACGGACTTTACAGTTTTCTCCCTAATTTCAAACACTCTAAATAAAAACCACTTCCTCATGTTTCACTCTATTGTTCACTCTGGGAACAATGAAGAAAGGACTGGCAGTCCCATATTCAGTTACATGCATATTTATAGGCATTCATCCTCCACATTCATAGTTGAGAATTCAAATTTCTCGAACTTTTCATGACTCTTGGCATATATGAAGGTACACACATATTCTTACACATTGTCCGTACTTGATGCCTGAGAGTACAAAATAAAAGTCTGCCCTAAGACACAGGATTCTGTACATTACAGGCACAAATGCACTTGACATTAGAACGAGGAAGATGAGCTATTAATGATGATAGTTCTTCCATCATTAAAAAAAGAAAAGTCTTGCAATTCACTTAATTTCACGAGGTATTATTTCTAAGGAGACATTTTTTAAAAAAAACTGCAAATTCCAAATTCTTTAGGATTCTAGGATTCTGAATGGATTGAAACCTTATCTTGTTTCTAAAATGGCACACTCTCAACTAATTTGACTCCTCACAGAAATGCCCGCTCAATATAAAGAAAATTAAGAGGACAGCAGAATTGCCAGGATTGGCATGATTTGGGCTTGGTGGTTTTTTAAACAGAAACCAGCATGATGAACACTGGTACTTTTCTAGAACTTCCTCCTCTGGAAGCCTATTTATTCTCTACTGGCTGGAAACCAGTGTTTCCCCATGTTATATCTGGACTCTCCTCTGCCTTTACAGTGTAGCAGGACATTAAAACACAAGCTGCACATCCAGCCAGGAGGGAAATGCCTCCCGGGCCAGAGAGTAGCTTTGATATTTGAGGGCTGACTTCAACTGACCGGGGAAAGGTTGTCCATCTAACTAACATGTTCCCAACCAAAAAAAGTTACCATGAGCAAATTTTCTTTTCTGAAAAGATTCTACGGCATGCCAAGAGAATGACTTTAAAAATTGTTTTTGGAAGTTTCTTGACCCCAGAATGTTTTCAAGGTGTCAATTTGGGCTGATCCCCAATAATAGCAACTTACAGGTTAGTCAGATGTCAGGTTTTAGGCAATAGCACTTTTAAGAGAGTTTCTTTTCCTTCTCTTCAAACATAAGCCCAAAGTAAATACTAGTTCAAGTCCATTGGCATGCTTTCCAATTACAGATCTTCTATCTTTGTTCCTCTCTTCTCTCTAACACTACCTCAAAACCCAGTTGGCAGAAGGCAGTGGTCAATAGGTGTCAACCAGCATTATAAGTCACTCCTCAGGAGATATCTGACCTCAACTTCCCAAATCTTTCAGCTACTCCAAATGGTCCTTAAAACTGACATTTGATCTGGGAGTGCTCTCTGGAAGATCCAAAGGATGCCATTCTTCTAAGATGATGAAAAATAATCCATCCAAAGACAGGAAGGGTCAATCTTGAAAATTCACAGAAAGTTCTCTTTTCTTAGCCAGATGAGGCCCCTTTGGCTGGCTGAAAGGAGACAGAACCAGAAAAAATGAAAATTGCTGATTCTACTCTGTAGGATGAATCAATTCTGGCAATACTGACAATTCCTGAGAAAATAAAAGTCCAAGTTACACTTTGTTAGAAATAAAAGTTAGACTTATAGGATAGAAAATAGACCCTGGAGACAGAAATGCCATGTCTTCATCTCTGCCTGTGACATTCAGTGCCATCTTTAAATAACTCAATTTTTCTTACTCCTGGTCCATAAATCAGATCATGATATTCATGAAAATTCACAATGCAATGAGGAAATAGATGATTCCTTAAACCCGATTATATTCTTATATTAATATTATATTATTAATATTATATTCTTATATTAGCAGTACAGAGAATCCATTTAATGCAAAACATTGTTAGGTTTCACGGAGGATAGAAAACTGAGCTAATATATTTTTCACACTAACGGCATGACAACCACCCCATTAAGCACTTTAGGAGCATCTCATTCAATCCTTACAATGACCCACTGAAGTTGCCACTGTGGTTCCGGCTCCAGCATGAATTGACTGCATGAGAGTCCTTCCCAGGACTGGAGTCTGAGCCCTTCACAAATTCCCCATCAACAGAAAGTGAGAGAGCCAATAGAAGGGTTGCTGTTATTTTGAGCCAATGTCTTTATGGTATTTATCATGCAGAAACATATAAATGAAACAGATGTTAGTACCTGGACTATGATGCTGTTGTTACAAAAAGCTAGACCACGTGGCATTGGTTGGAGATCTGGAAATGGGTAGAAGGTGGAAGAGTCCAAAGAGACTGTGAGTAAAAGTCTATAGGACTTCATTTTGATGTAATCCCACCTGTTTATCTTGTCCTTCACTTCCTTCGCTTTGGGGAATGTGTTATTAAAGATTTTGCTGAAATGTATGTCATGTAGAGTTTTGCCTATATTTTCTTCTATAAATTTTATGGTTTCAGGTCTTACGTCCAGGTCTTTTATCCATTTTGAGTTGGTTTTAGTGCAGAGTGTGAGGCAGTAGCCTAGCTTCATTTTTTTGCATGTGGCTGTCCAGTTTTCCCAGCACCATTTATTGAATAGACTTTCCTTGTTCCACTGCATTTTCTTTGCTCCTTTGTCAAAGATTAGTTGCTCATATATATGCGGCTTTAATTCTGGTTATTCTATTCGGTTCCATTGGTCTTTGTGTCTGTTTTTGTTCCAGTACTGTGCTGTTTTAGTTATTACAGCTTTGTAGTATAGTTTGATATCAAACTACTAAACATGGAGCCTCCATACGACCCAGCAATACCACTTTTGGGAATCTACCCAAAGGACACAGAAACACTAATCCAAAAGGATACATACACCTGTATGTTCATTGCAGCACTGTTCACAATAGCAAAGGTATGGAAGCAACCCAGATGTCCAAAAATAGATGACTGGATCAAGAAGATGTGGTACATATACACAATGGAATACTATTCAGCATTCAAAGAAGATAAACACATGCAATTTGCAGCGACATGGATGGAATTAGAGGGGATCATACTCAGCAAAACAAGCCAGAA